>NC_069450.1:3721911-3748254 GCF_026875155.1 Cherax quadricarinatus | reverse complement strand
TGTCTTTCCCATTCTAGAGCGGTTGAGCACGGTCTGCTATCTTGTGGCTTCTATTTCTGCCTTGCTTACCGTGACGTGCACTATACTTATTACTGTACATAGTGTACATATTGCTGTTCTAAATTGGTGAAGGATAATGTAAGTCTAAACTTTTTCTGCTGTGTTTCTTTTGCTCCCATTACACCTGGGATAACAGGCCTTTGAAATCCTAGGTTGTAATATTTGCATTGAATCAAAGCAAGAAATCATTAATAAGCACAGACTAGGTATGAGGGTTGAGGACTTAGCGAGTTGAGTACTACAAGCGTAGCCCCTCTACTGTATGTACAATACTAAACCAGGAGTCTATAAAGGCTATAGCGCCAGCAAAGGGTGTGACAGTAATTTCGAAACAGTGGACCTCTGTCAATGAAAAGATGGAAAAGCTGCTGTTGACATGGTTGATGGAGAAACAGCTCACAGGAGATATGTAGTGTAGTGAGATAAACATAAAAATTGTACAAAACAGTTCTTAAGATTATTATTATTATTATTATTATAATCTAGGGGGAAGAGCTAAACCTGTAGGATTATACAGTGCCTGGGTGAGGGTGAAAGGTATTCAGGCTTAACCCTTTCAGGATTTCGGACGTACTAGTACGGCTTGCGCACCAGGGTTTTTGACGTACTAGTATGCCTAAATTCTAGCACCCTCAAATCTTGTGAGAGAAAGTTGGTAGGCCTACACATGAAAGAATGGGTCTATGTGGTCAGTGTGCACAGTATAAAAAAAAATCCTGCAGCACACAGTGTGTAATGAGAAAAAAAAACTGACCGTGTTTTTGGATTAAAACAGCGACTTTGCACTGTATTTTCGTATGGTATTTATTGTTGTATTCTAGTTTTCCTGGTCTCATTTTATAGAATGGAAGACGTATTACAGAAATTGAGATGATTTTGACTAGTTTTAAAATGAAAAGTACCTTGAAATTGAGCTCAAAGTAGCAGAAATGTTCGATTTTTACCAAAGTTCAAAAGTAAACAAATCATGCTATGCATCCAATACACATCAACTGGTGAGTCTAATATTCTTTCACAAGTGTGCTGATATTATTTATACCATTTCTACACTAATGCAGTAGTCTGCATAACAGTAAATCTTCTATTTTTTGTGAGAATAAAAATTCAAAGTGGAAAGCAAAAGAATGTAAGAGGGGCCTGGGGACGTGACTAATGAACAGAGAAAATGTTATTTTAGTGCCAGGAATGTCTTTCTTGTTTATTCTGGACCCTATTTGGAAATTGGCATCTTTTGAAATTTGTGTGAAATTGGCAAAATTGCTAAATTCTGACCACTTTATTGGATAGTTGAAATCGGTAAGTGGGTGGTTTCTTGTACTCATTTGATAGAAAAAATTGAGTTCTAGCGAAATAGTTATGATTTTTGTTGACTAGCACACTGGAATTGGCTGAAAATAGGGCTCAGTGGGCAAAATCGCCAATGCCTAAACATCGTCGAGAACGCTAACTTTGCGAGAGCATAATTCCGTAAGTTTTCCATCAAATTTCATACTTTTGGTGTCATTATGACTGGGAAAAGATTATCTTTTCATGAGATTTTTTTTTTTTTTTTTTTTTTTTTTTGAAAATTTGGCGACCCTGAGAACAAGTCTCGGAGAGGGCCTGGCTACCCTGAAGGGGTTAATTCGGGGAACTGGAGCACAGATCCAATTCTCTAAATCAAGAGCATCTCACTATCATCAAGAAGCCTTCCTTGAGGGGCAGTTCTTAAGAAAAGTGTGAACTTCTCACATGAT
Organism: Cherax quadricarinatus; assembly: GCF_026875155.1. Taxonomy (NCBI): domain Eukaryota; kingdom Metazoa; phylum Arthropoda; class Malacostraca; order Decapoda; family Parastacidae; genus Cherax; species Cherax quadricarinatus. The sequence continues at coordinate 3,746,458 of NC_069450.1, read as the reverse complement.
ATGCCGCTCTGCATTTCTTCTCCAAGGTATGTAAATGCTGTATGTACACTAGATCTAATTAAGTTAGCCTCACAAACTCCGTTTTCTCTTATAACACCTCTGACGTTTTCATAGTGAGAATGCACAACAACTCCCGACCACAATCCTCCTCCCTCCGCTGTCCATGTAATGACATATTTTATTCATTCTAGTGTATATCAGGTTTCTGTTATTTATATTGTGTATTATGTCATATTAGATGAATTGTGACAGATAAATAAGCCGTAGAGTTGATATTAGGGTTATTTTGTCATGCCTCCCCAAAGCAGGAATTCAGCTGGAACAAATTAATTGCATTTCAATTAATTTAAATGAGGAAAATTGACCCAGCACACGAACAAATCAGGATACGAACAAGTCCACGGACCGGATGAAAATTCGTAACTCGAGGTTCCACAGTATTCTCATTTTTATGGTCTCATTTGATAGAATGGAAGATGTACTACAGAAACAGGTATGATTTTGATTGGTTCCATGACAGAAAGTACCTTGAAATTAAGCTGAAAATAGTGGAAATGTTAAATTTTTGCCAATGTTTAACCCTTTCAGGGTCCAAGGCCAAAATCTGAAGTGGTGCCCCAGTGTCCAAGAATTTTCAAAAAAAATTTTTTTATTTTTTTCTTATGAAATGGTAGAGAATCTTTTTGTGAATGTAATAAAACAAAAAAAAAGTACGAAATTTGATGGGAAATTGACGAAATTATGCTCTCGTGAATTTTGATGTCAGCGATATTTACGAATCGGCGATTTTGCCGACTTTGACCCCAAATTTAGCCCAATTACTTTATTCCAGTCGACCAAATTCTTAGCTATTTCACTAGTATTACTTCTATTCTATCGATTGAGCACAAGAAATCGCCAAGTCAACTGTTTCAACTACAAAATAAAGTGACCGGAAATTGGTAATTTGGCCAATTTAACACAAAGTTCAAAATATTCCAATAGGATCCAGAATAAACAATGTAGGTATTCCTGGCACTAAACTAACATTTCCTCTGTTCATTAGTTACGTTTTGAGGCTTTACAAATAAATTCCATTTTGATTTTTTATTCACATAATGAATTTTTATTCACACCAAAAAATAGAAGATTTACTGTTATGCAATACTGTAATAATTGTATAAATATCATCACCACATTTATGAATGTATATTAGACCCACCAGCTGGCGTGTATTAGACGTGTGAGGTCGTTTGTTTACTCTTGAACATCGGCAAAAATTTAACATTTCCGCCACTTTGAGCTCAGTTTCAAGCCATTTCCAGTGCTAAAACCAATCAAAATTATCTCTATTTTTGTAATATGTCTTCCATTCTATCAAATGAGACCAAGAAATCACAAATACAACTATAAAAAACATACGAAAAAACACTGCAAAGTCGCTGTTTTAATCGAAAATCACGGTCTCAGTTTTTTCCTCTCATTATACACAGTGTGCTGCAGGATTTGTTTTATGTGGTGCACACATACCACATAGATGTATTCTCTCATATCTAGGCCCAAATTTACCACTCACAGTTTATCAGAGTGAGCTGAGCTCATGACGTAGATCTACGGTTTGGACACTGAACGTAAAGCCGTAGATCTACGGGACGGACCCTGAAAGGGTTAAGAGTTAACAAATGACGTCACCGTCCAATACGTGTCCAACTGGCCAGTCTAATACGCAGCCCCAAATGGGTCGAGATTATTTATACAATTATTACAATAATGCAGTAGTGTACTTAACAGTAAATCTTCTTCTTTTTATGTGAATAAAAATTCAAAATGGAAAGCCTGGAGATGTGACTAATGAACAGAGAAAGTTATTTTATTGCCAAGAATGTCTGCATTTTTTATTCTGGACCCTATTTTGAAATTGTCATCTCTTGAGATTTGTGTGAAATTGACCAAATTACCAATTTCTGGCCACTTTATTGGGTGGTTAAAATAGGTGAATGGATGGTTCCTTGTACTTAATCAACAGAATAGAAGCAATGCTAGTGAAACAGCTATGACTTTGGTAGACTGTAACAATGGAATGGGCCTAAAATAGGGCATAAAGTGGGTGAAATTGCTAATGCATAAATATCGCCATTGGGTTAAGTGTATTCTATCCTAACCACTCTGTAATCTGGTAAAATCACTAATCTGGCACCCTACAGGTCCCGATGATGCTGGATTAGTGATGGTCAACCTGTACTATAATTCTTTTTTCTTTCAACACACCAGCTGTATCCCACCGAGGCGGGGTGGCCCAAAAGGAAAAACGAAAGTTTCTCCTTTTACATTTAGTAATATATACAGGAGAAGGGGTTACTAGCCCCTTGCTCCCAGCATTTTAGTCGCCTCTTACAACACGCATGGCTTACGGAGGAAGAATTCTGTTCCACTTCCCCATGGAGATAAGAGGAATTAAGCAAGAATAAGAACTAGAAAGAAAATAGAAGAAAACCTAGAGGGGTATGTATATATATGCTTGTACATGTATGTGTAGTGTGACCTAAGTGTAAGTAGAAGTAGCAAGACGTACCTGAAATCTTGCATACTTATGAGACAGACAAAAGACACCAGCAATCCTACCATCATGTAAAACAATTACAGGCTTTCGTTGTGCACTCACTTGGCAGGACGGTAGTACCTCCCTGGGCGGTTGCTGTTTACCAACCTACTACCTAGGCTGTACTATAATTGTGGGAATTTATTAAGATCAAATAAATCTTACTGAGACCAATGTAAATAAAACCATAGATGTTTTAGTACTTATGCCAACAAAGCAAGTAGCAAAATCATGAGTCAGCACATTATTATTGCTATGTTTACACTAATTTGATGGATTACAGATTTTAGGTAGAATTAAAGTGTTAGAACAATAAATAGACTTTAAATATGTAGTTTTAGGCTTTAATGCGTATACATAGATATAAATGAGTAGGGAAAATTAGATACATAGAGACATCTAGTAGTCCTCCAATGAACTAGTGGAGATAAGGATGCTAGTAGCCATCTTTTGGATATTATTATTATTATTATTATAATCAAGGGGGAAGCGCTAAACCCGGAGGATTATACAGCGCCTGGGGGGGGGGGGATGTGGAAGGCATTCAGGCTTAATTCGGGGAACTGGAGCACAGATCCAATTCCCTAAATCAAGAGCCCCTCACCAACATCAAGGAACCTTCCTTGAGGGGGTCTTTTGGATAAGGACCATGCTGAGAGCACCACCTTATAAGTTTCTGTCTCTTGAGGCCGACATGGTTTTGCAACGTTATCTGGAAGTTAACAACGTACTTCAGGGGCCTTACAACAGATTGTGGATATGACTCTCTGCGCCAGATCTGTTGGTGACACTTATTTTTGTATTTAACCCCCAAGTCACGTGACCACAATACTGGGTTGGGAAATTCAGGGATATTAACTTACGGTTAATAAGCATGCCTATGACCAACGCTCAGGTAATTTGTAATTGATATTAATTACAGTTTACAGTTTTACTCCTGAAAGTGCTGTACAAGCCACTTGCAAGACGTTAGGAGTCTTGTGGGATGGTGTTAATAGTCCTTGATAAAGAGCTTCTCACAAGGAGGCAGATACTGCACACATTTTCATAATAATAATGATGTACAACACTCCAGTACTGGTACTGTAATAGTGGTGTACTACATTCCAGTACTGGTACTATAATAACAATGTACTACACTCCAATACAGTGGTACCCCAGATTTCAGCTGTAATCCATTCCAGAAGGTCAGCCTAAATCCGAAAAGGCCAAAAACCGATGTAATATTTCCCATAAGAATTCATGTAACTACAATTAATCCATTCCAGATATCCAAAAATATTAAAAATACATTTTTTAAAGAATTAACTATAGTTTTACGTACAGAAAACGATGAGAAATAAATATAATGCGCAAATTTTAACCCTTAAACTGTCCAAACATAGATCAACGTTCATCTGCGTGGCACTCCGAATATTTTGAAAAATAAAAAAATCGATGGGGTTGTAAGAGAAGTAAATGCGAGGGTCTTGGCAAGAGGTGTGGAGTTAAAAGATAAAAAATCACACATAAAGTGGGAGTTGTCACAGTTGCTCTTTGCTGATGACACTGTGCTCTTGGGAGATTCTGAAGAGAAGTTGCAGAGATTGGTGGATGAATTTGGTAGGGTGTGCAAAAGAAGAAAATTGAAAGTGAATACAGGAAAGAGTAAGGTTATGAGGATAACAAAAAGATTAGGTGATGAAAGATTGGATATCAGATTGGCGGGAGAGAGTACGGAGGAGGTGAATGTATTCAGATATTTGGGAGTGGACGTGTCAGCGGATGGGTCTATGAAAGATGAGGTGAATCATAGAATTGATGAGGGGAAAAGGGTGAGTGGTGCACTTAGGAGTCTGTGGAGACAAAGACTTTGTCCTTAGAGGCAAAGAGGGGAATGTATGAGAGTATAGTTTTACCAACGCTCTTATATGGGTGTGAAGCATGGTGATGAATGTTGCAGCGAGGAGAAGGCTGGAGGCAGTGGAGATGTCATGTCTGAGAGCAATGTGTGGTGTGAATATAATGCAGAGAATTCGTAGTTTGGAAGTTAGGAGGAGGTGCGGGATTACCAAAACTGTTGTCCAGAGGGCTGAGGAAGGGTTGTTGAGGTGGTTCGGACATGTGGAGAGAATGGAGCGAAACAGAATAACTTCAAGAGTGTATCAGTCTGTAGTGGAAGGAAGGTGGGGTAGGGGTCGGCCTAGGAAAGGTTGGAGGGAGGGGGTAAAGGAGGTTTTGTGTGCGAGGGGCTTGGACTTCCAGCAGGCATGCGTGAGCGTGTTTGATAGGAGTGAATGGAGACAAATGGTTTTTTAATACTTGACGTGCTGTATGTGTGCTCAAATTGTAAATAAATAAATAAATAAATAAAAAGTAACATTTATGAAGGGGTTCAGGGAAACCGGCAGGCCGGACTTGAGTCCTGGAGATGGGAAGTACAGTGCCTGCACTCTGAAGGAGGGGTGTTAATGTTGCAGTTTAAAAACTGTAGTGTAAAGCACCCTTCTGGCAAGACAGTGATGGAGTGAATGATGGTGAAAGTTTTTCTTTTTCGGGCCACCCTGCCTTGGTGGGAATCGGCCTTTGTGATAATAAAAAAAAAAAAAAAAAAAAATTGATTTTTGTTTTTAAATTAATGTGCCTTTTACACTTCTGGAACTTCTGCCAGTAATCAATCAATCAAGTTTATTCTCTATAAGGATTACAATGCGGGGTTTACAGATTTTGAATGTTGTTTGGTTTACATGTTTTAAAATACATGTACTAATTACAGAGGGGGCCACTAGGACACCTAACATGGCTAGGCATTTCGGGCAGACTTAGATTAATTCTAAACTTTAAATTATTACAGATTATGGTATTAAGGCTAAGTGACTACATTATAGTATATTATTATTATTATAATCAAGGGGGAAGCGCTAAACCCGGAGGATTATACAGCGCCTGGGGGGGGGGATGTGGAAGGCATTCAGGCTTAATTCGGGGAACTGGAGCACAGATCCAATTCCCTAAATCAAGAGCCCCTCACCAACATCAAGGAACCTTCCTTGAGGGGACATTATAGTATAGAAAGCCCCTTGTTATGCTCCGCATGTCAGGCAAATTAGGTCAGTGTCCCAGGATGCGACCCACACCAGTCGACTAACACCCAGGTACCCATTTTACTGATGGGAAACATAGACAATAGGTGGAAAGAAACACGCCCAATGTTTCTACTCTGGCTGGGAATCGAACCCAGGCCCTCATCGTGTGAAGCGAGAGCGTTAACCACCAGGCCACCAGAGCCCACAATGTGAATGCTTTTGTTTTGGCACAATACAGTGTCTATATTGGAGTATCATAGGCAAACTTATGACTAGTTAGGATTCGTTATTTTAAGATTAAGATTCGTATTTCTGTGTTTATAGTCAATGGGTGAGTGAGTGTAAGTGTGAACCACCAGGTGGTTTTCATGTAGTTAGTTGATGGGGTGTATCAGGGAGATAAGATGTTTTCTAACTGTAGTTTTGAAAGTGATGAATGAGTCTGCAGTTCTAGAGTTTTCAGGTAGGGTGTTCCAGATTTTAGGCCCTTTGACACACATTGAATTTTTGTAAAGGTTTAGTTTGACACGGGGAATGTCAGAGATGTTTGTGTCTGGTGTTATGCCTGTGGGTCCTTTCACAACTATCAAGAAAGCATTTTAGGTCAAGTTTAATATTGGAATTTAAGGTCCTGTAGATGTAGATTGCACAGTAGTAAGTGTGGATGTTCTAAACAGGGAGTAAGTTTAGATCTATGAGGAGTGTGGGGGGTGTGTTGCCAGGGATGGGATTTAGTGATTATTCTTACTTCAGCTTTTTGTTGGGTTATTATTGGCTTTAGATGTGTTACTGCAGTTGATCCCCAAGCACAAATAGCATAGGTGAGGTATGGATAAATGAGTGAATGGTATAGTGTGAGAAGGGCAGTTTGCGGCACGTAATACAGTGGACCCCCGCATAACGATCACCTTCGAATGCGACCAATTATGTAAGTGCGTTTTGTACGTGTATGTTTGGGGCTCTGAAATGGACTAATCTACTTCACAATATTCCTTATGGGAACAAATTCGGTCAGTACTGGCACCTGAACATACTTCTGGAGTGAAAAAATATCGTTAACCGGGGGTCCACTGTATCGTATCTTGGAGAGGATCCCCACCGTTTTGGATACTTTTTTTGTTGTGTTGGCTATGGGTGCTGAAATTTAGGTTGTTGTCGAGGTATAGACCTAGGAATTTGCCCTCATTATGTCTGGGAATTAGAGTGTTGTCGATCTTAATGTTAAGTTCCACAGCACCTGCTCTGCTACCAAACATAATGTAGTAGGTTTTGTCAGTGTTAAGTGTAAGTTTATTGGCTGTCATCCAAGTCAGAATTTTGAGCAGCTCCTCGTTGGCAATGGTGTTGAGGGTGGCAAGATTAGGGTGAGAGATGACGTAAGCCGTGTCGTCAGCAAAGAGAATGGGTTTCAGGTGTTGGGATACGTTTGGAAGATCATTAATGTAAATGAGGAAGAGCAGGGGACCAAGGGCACTTACCTGCGAAACTCCAGTATCAAGTGGCCGTGTTGATGAGGCTGTGTCTTTAGTGGTGACATACTGATACCTATTAGTAAGGTAAGATTTGAAATATGCAAGCGCATGGCCTCTTATACCATAATGGTCAAGTTTGTGGAGTAGGATGCCGTGGTCTACTGTGTCAAACGCTTTTCTTAGGTCAATAAAAATTCCTAGCCTAGGCCCAGCTTTTCTTAGGTCAATAAAAATTCCTTGCCTAGGCCCAGCTGCCGATCATCGGCATTTACATCCATCAGCCCTTGCTGGCCTCTTATGTCTCTTTAATTTTATTTGGTCGCAAGGAGTTGTTCCCTAGCTGTGGAAATCTACCACTGCAATACATTTTCGTAAACCAGATACTTCAGGACATGGTGCCTTCCACTATCATCCCATTGCTCTTACCAGTGCAGTTTGCAAGGTGATGGAGCGTTTGGTAAATAGATGTTTGATGTGATATTTAGACACACACAATAGTCTCTCCACTAGTCAGTATGGTTTTTGTAAGGGCCGTTCTACTACTGACCTTTTACTCCGTTTAGATACGTATGTTTGTAATGACTTTGCCAATAACCACTCATTATCGCCATCTTTTTTTTTTTTTAATCTTGAAAAGGCTTACGACACAATTTGGAGATATAACATCTTGGCCCAAGTTCATTTCTTAGGCCTCCGAGGCAGTCTGCCATTTTTCCTTAAGAACTTCTTAACTGAGAGACATTTCCGTGTTCGGGTTAATAATGTGCTTTCCCCAGACTTTGTCTGAGCACAACACTTTCTCCTTGCTATAAATGATCTGGCATCTGTTCTTTCATCTAATATTTGGTCATCACTCTATGTTGATGACATTGCTATAGCTTGTGCTGGTGCTGACTGTCGCCTCACTGCAGTTTCTCTCCAGAATTCTGTCAACTGTGTTTCCAATTGGGCCACTACTCATAAGTTTAAATTTTCTGGTACCTCAACACACCAAATTACTTTCACTAAATGTTCTATCGTCCCTGATACTTCATTGTACTTGTATGGCTTGCGTATCCCTGAATGTGATACTGTCAAGTTTCTTGGCCTCTGTTAGACCATCGGTTATCCTGGAAACCTCACATTACCTCCTCGAAAGTTACTTGTCATAGCCAGCTGAACCTCATCTTTCATGGGGGGCTGATCGTCGAACTCTGCTTCGACTGCATTCAGCTCTAATTTTATCGAACCTAGATTATGGTGACCAGATATATTCAGTGGCCTCTCCTGCAACTCTTCCTAAACTTGATCCCATCCATCACCAGGTATTACGTTTATGCCTCATTGTTTTTTGCTCCTCACCTGTTGAGATCCTCTATGCAGAGGCGAATATTCCATCCTTGAACAATCGCCATGATGCTCACTGCCTCTGCTATTTTGTTCTCTCTTATGACCTACACAATCCTTCTATATACAGGATAGTAACGGATGTTAGTAGAGGTTTAAAATTCAAATTTTTTGTTTCTCTGCAAAGTTTGCAATGTGTGGCTTACATATTACAAAGTACTACAAAGAAAGCCACTAGCATTCCTAGGCATTTTGGGCAGACTGCTGTATAGTCCTTGTGGCTTAGCGCTTCTTTTTGATTATAATAATAATAATTTGGGCAGACTAATCCTAATTCTTTTTAACTACTATATATTGACACAGGTTATGGAATGGTACATTCTCTTTATTTCACATTATTACAAAGGTTAGGTAATCAAGAATTTTATACTCAATAAGATTTATAATAGTGAGGTAGCAAGAAAACAAATAACAGTACATGTATTACAATTAGTGTAATTTAGTAATGGGAATGGTTTTATTTGGGTATGCTATAATGTTTTTACAGTGTCAAAATTTTCATTGCTTGTTCGTTGCCCCTGTTTACTCTGCCCCTTTTCCTTTCATCTACATTCGCTCTTGTCTTCTCTTCAGTTGCCCCCTTTATATGTTCATGTAGCATCTAACTTATCCTTTCCCCTTGGGAGGTTCCGACAGTTCGTGCCTGTTCTTCCCCACTGCCATGCCAGAAAGCCTAAATACCTATAGTTGCTTCTTGCTCCTCTTCTTAATCACTACCAGTCTCATTTTCATGCCTAAGCAGTATACACTGGCGGTTCTAAATCCTCTGACGCTGTTGCATTTGCAACCATGTTACCGGACAGAATGGCACCAGGGCATTTATTAGACTAGGCTAGCATTTTTACAGCTGAATTATATGCAATTCTAGTAGCAATTATCCGTATTGCATCTATGCCTGTTTTGCCATTTGTGGTAGTCTCTGACTCCCTTAGTGCTTTGCAAGCTAGAAAAAAAAAATTGATTTACCTCATCCCCTGGTTCTTTGTATACAACTTCGCTTACACCGAATCTCTAGCAAAAACAAAGGTATTGTTTTCTGTTGAGTCCCCGGTCATGTTGACGTACAGGGCAATAAACAGGCAGGCACTGGTGCATGGTCAGCAGTACATGACATCCCAGTTTCATATAGAGGTGTTCCATTCACAGACTACTGTGCTGTGATTTCTGAACCACCTTCACAACCATTGGCAACAACATTTGTCTGATATGACACAAATTACATTCTATCAAATCAAGTTTAGGTTTCTGGATTCTTCTTGTCATCGATGCCGAGGTTGGGAGACTGCACCCTCCCGTCTTCACATCAGACACACTCGTCTTACTCACAGGTATCTCATGGAGAGGCGCCCTGTTCCACTCTGAGGATTGTCAGGTTCCAGTTTTGGTTAGCCATATTCTGTTGGACTGTCCAGTCAATCAACGAACACGCAAAATTTACCTCTGATGTTGTCACCGCTCTAACACCCTTACTTTATCTTCCCTTCTTGCTGATGAATCCACCTTTGACTCAGACTCCCTCACTGACTTTTTTTGGTATCAACTGATGTTCTACACAAACTTTGAAGATACTTCTTTTAGCACTTCTTACAGTGCTTTCTAACTCCCTCTCTTGCCCACTCCACCCTTGCTACTCAATGATTCTGTGGCGTCTCCTTTTCTTTTTGATTATAATAATTATAATCTTCATCTAATTAGCTGGACTTGTCCTCCAATTCCTTGAACTGAGTTTGATTGCCTTCCATTATCCCAGGCACTGCATGACCCCTAAGGATTTAGCACTCCACTTTGATTATTATTATTATAATCAAAAAGAAGCGCTAAGCCACAAGGGCTATACAGCGCTGCAGGGCAGGAAGGAAGCGAGGGCATCAGGTGGCAAAAGGGAGGTGGATGAGTAGTAGGTTACGGATAACAGCGGAGCAGTGGATGGTGAAAGGGTAAAGGGCAGCAAGAGACTGAGCTAGAAAGGGCTGAGGGGAGTGCGTAAGGTATCATCATCAGAGTTTGTGGAGTAAATCAGTCATTGTCAGGAAGTCAATGAGAGAGTCAGGATTAAAGGAGGGTCCATCAGCAAGAAGGGAAGGTAAAGAGAGAGTAGTAGAACGAAGACGGCGTTGGAGGTAAATTCTGTGTGCTCTTGATAGAGAGGGCAGTCTAACAGAATGTGGCTAATCGATACTGGAACTTGACACTGCTCACAGAGAGGTACAGGGTGCCTCTCCATGAGATACCCGTGAGTAAGACGAGTGTGGCCAATGCGAAGACGGGAGAGAGTGGTCTCCCAACCACGGCACTGATGACAAGAAGACGGCCAGTAACCTATGCTTGGTTTAATAGAATGAAGTTTGTTACCAAGCTGAGTTGACCAACATTGTTGCCAACGGGCGTGAAGGTGGGTAGCTATTGCAGCAAAATAGTCCAGAAATGGAACACCTCTATAGGAAATTGGTAGGTCATGTACTGCTGACCGCGCAGCAGTGTCTGCCTGTTCATTGCCCTGTACATCGACATGACCAGAGACCCAACAAAAAATAATATCTTTATGCTTCGTAGAGATACGACGTAGCCAAAGTTGGATACGGAGAACTAGGGGGCGAGATGTATCAAATTTTCGTATAGCCTGTAGAGCACTAAGGGAGTCTGAGACTACCACAAATGATGACACAGGCATAGATGCGATACGAATAAGTGCTGCAAGAATGGCATACAGTTCAGCAGTAAAAATGCTAGCCGAAGATAGTAAATGCCCCCGCACGATGCTGTCCGGAAACACTGCTGCGAGTCCGACTCTGTCTGAAGACTTAGAGCCATCTGTGTACACAGCGGTGGCATGAGCACTCCACTTTGAATGTAATAATTTCCACATGATCTTTACTATTGTCATCAGAAAGTCTTATTTGTGAGACTTTACGAGATTCTTTTTTAAAATAATTATGTAACAAATAAGTGAGATTATTATTGTAAGAAACACAGCAGCACTCGGCAGAAGATATGAACAATAACATTCTTCTTTCTGGTTTCTTAGAGTTGCTGGTGAGGTGGAAGTATGTAAATGATCATGAGGAGCCTGTGGGAGTATTGTAGGAGGAGTAGAACAGACAGAGCAGGATACCAGCACTTGACCTGACACCTCTTGAAGATTGACGTTAGCACCAGGGTCAAGCACCAAAGTCGATTTAGGGAGGTCACGTGCTGCAGGGAACCTGACCTTGCTGAGTGTGTTGCCACTGGATGATAGGACCAGAGAACCTGCTGGGATCTCGTCGATCACACACTCTGATAAGAGGAGCTTGGCGGATTCCCTGATGTGGAGGCTCTCAAAGTGTGTGATTCTGGTGTCATGTACCTTGACAAACACATCTCCACACACATCTCCCACCTTCAGCACTTTTATACTTGAGTTGATGATTGTCAGTTGTTCATTGACGCTCTTCAGAAACATCTTCCTTACTGTTGAGTTATAGACATACAGGTTGATCACAGGATCACCAAGGAAGTCGAGGGTGACATTGGTGAGTGAGGCCTTCATCCTAGTGCAAACAGTGTTTGGTTGATATTCTACTTTAGCTTCAGCTATGTGGGTAAGACTCACGTCATAACACTTTGAAATGTTGAGAATGAGGTGATTGACGTGTTTCAGCATGATCTGGGTTACCTCTTCTCCCGCAGGACCACCAGTCAGTGACACCTGTTGGAAAGACATCTTTAAGATTTGAACTTCGTCTTGACAAAAATGCTCTACCATTCACACCTTCATTCTCAGCACTCTACATTGAAATGATGCTCTCGACATACGTCTTCTGTCTGCATGGATTGTCACTATGAAACAGTTATCTTTAGATTGTTCACACACATTACTTTCTTGTGGGGGAGGGGGAAAACTGATTGTATTATGTTTGCCTAGTGGTGTACCACTACTGGTGTGTATTGTCTATGGCTTGTGGTGTACCACTAATGGTGTGTACTGTGTGTGTGGCTTGTGGTGTACCACTACTGGTGTGTACTGTGTGTGTAGCTTGTGGTGCACCACTACTGGTGTGTACTGTGTGTGTGGCTTGTGGTGCACCACTACTGGTGTGTACTGTGTGTGTAGCTTGTGGTGTACCACTACTGGTGTGTACTGTATGTGTGGCTTGTGGTGTACCACTACTGGTGTGTACTGTGTGTGTGGCTTGTGGTGTACCACTACTGGTGTGTACTGTGTGTGTGGCTTGTGGTGCACCACTACTGGTGTGTACTGTGTGTGTGGCTTGTGGTGCACCACTACTGGTGTGTACGGACTGTGGTGTACCACTAAGAACATAAGAAAGAAGGAACACTGCAACAGGCCTACTGACCCATGCGGAGCAGGTCCATGTCCTCCCATCCGGATTAGCCCAATGACCCACCCAGTCTGGTCACCTCCACTCAAGGAAGGAGCACGGTACCAGACCCAGCAGCACAAGCTAGTCAGATCCAACTCACACCCACCCACAATCACTCATGTATTTATCCAACCTATTTTTAAAACTACACAACGTTTTAGCCTGAATAACTGTACTTGGGAGTTTGTTCCACTCATCCACAACTATATTACCAAACCAGTGCTTTCCTATTTCCTTCCTGAATCTGAATTTTTCCAACTTGAAACCATTGCTGCGAGTCATGTCATGGCTGGAAATTTTCAGCACGCTATTCACATCTCCTTTATTTATTCCTGTTTTCCATTTATACACCTCGATCATATCATCCCTAATTCTATGCCTTTTGAGAGAGTGCAGATTCAGGGCCCTCAGTCTATCCTCATAGGGAAGATTTCTGATACATGGGATCATCTTTGTCATCCTCCTCTGTACGTTTTCCAGAGCATTTATGTCCATTCTGTAATACGGTGACCAGAACTGAGCAGGATAGTCTAAATGAGGCCTAACCAAGGATATATAGAGTTGAAGAACAACCTGAGGACTTCTATTATTTATACTTCTAGAGATGAAGCCAAGAATTCTGTTAGCTTTATTGCGAACACTAATGCACTGTTGTCTTGGTTTTAGATTACTGCTAACCAGAACTCCTAAATCCTTTTTTGAATCAGTAGTATTAAGATCTACATTAATTAGTTTATATGTGGCATGGCTATTTACCTGTCCAACATTTAAAACTTTGCATTTGTCTATATTAAACTGTATCTGCCACTTCTCCGACCATTGCATCAGTCTATTCAAATCATCCTGGAGTGCTCTAGTGTCCTCATTAGAATGAATTGGACGGCCTATTTTGGTGTCATCAGTAAATTTGCTATGTCTCTATTTATTCCCTCATCTATGTCGTTTATGTAAATTGTTTACGACAACGGGCCCAACATTGACCCGAGGAACACCATTTGTGACGTGCCCTCATTCTGATTTCTCCCCATTTATGCAAACTCTCTGCTGCCTATCTGTCAGCCATGCCTCTGCCCAGGAAAAAATTTCTCCTCCTATTCCGTGCCTTAAGTTTCCTCAATAGCCTCTGGTGTGGAACTCTATCGAAAGCCTTACTGAAGTCCACATACACTATCATATTCATTACCATGATCTACCTCCTCAACCACCTTAGTGAAAAAAGTTAGTAAATCCGTAAGACAGGAACGCCCCTTTGTAAAACCGTGTTGAGATTCATTAGTCAATCTGTGCCTATCAAGATGGCTACAAATTGCTTCAGCAATTATTGATTCCATAAATTTTCCCACTATGGAGGTAAGGCTTATTGGTCTATAGTTCGAAGCTAAGGACCTGTCACCTGCCTTGTAAATAGGTATTACATTTGCCATTTTCCACTTATCAGGCACTTGCCAGTTTGTAGTGATATGTTAAAAAGATTAGCCAAAGGTATGCTAAGTTCCTCTTTACATTCCTTTAACACCCTTGCAAACAGTTCATCAGGGCCTGGGGATTTGTTAGCTTTTAATTTCTCTGTCTGAGGACCATGTCACTAGTTACCGCAATCGTGCATAGTTTATTATCGTCCTGTTCTACATAATCTATTATTTCAGGAATATCACTAGTATTTTCCTGCGTGAAAACTGAGAGGAAGTAGGTATTGAGAATTTCACACATATCCTTATCACTGTCAGTGATCTGACCAGAGTTACTCTTAAGTGGGCCAATCTTGTCCCTAATCTTACTTCTTTTGGGTTAGTCTTTGAATCCCTTGCGACCTTAGCCTCATAATCCATTTTTGCTTTTCTTATAAACCTAACTTTGTTATTTTTTTTAAATACACTACCTAACAGAATACTCCATTTTACTGAATGAACAGCAATGCATGCAACCATATGACCTGTCTTTGTAATACTCATTTGTATTTTATAGTTATCTGTTTACAATAATGTCTTATCACTGATTTCATCATTGCTTAGTTAATCTTAAGTTAATTGTAAGCCAGCCCGTAATGCTATGCATATAAGTGGCTTTGGCATGCTGCTCTTACCTGTATTTTTTTGTACCTCTGTATGTATGCTAAATTTCTAAATAAATAAATAAATTCCTTTCTTTATTTCTCTCTTTAATTGAATATATTGATTTCTTAACTGCCCCTCCACTCTTTTGATACGCCTATACATGTATATGCCTCTCTTTTGACCAATGAGATGTTTTAATCTATTGTTCATCCATTTCGGATCATTTTTGTTAGATCTAATTTCCCTACTCGGAACAAAAGTTGTCTGGGTAGCTAGAACTATGCTCTGAAAAACGTCATATTGGCAACCAAGATCACCTATCTGACCCATAGTCAGGACATCCCAATTTAGCCCACCAAGGTAATATTAAAGTCCCATGAAGTCAGCCAAGCAAAAATCTGGGACAGAGATTTTATTGCAGTTATCTGGGTAATTCCATGATATATTGAAACTAAGTGATTTGTGATCACTTTCCCCAAGCTCATCATTAACCTCAAGATTATTAATTAGTGAATCTTTGTTGGCAAGAACCAAGTCAAACGGATTGTTTCCTCCAGTTGGTTCTGTCACAACCTGTTCTAAAAAGCAATCCTGAACCGTATCAAGAAAGTCACTAGACTCAAGATTTCCTGTCATAATGTTCCAATCAGTTTGTCTAAAGTTAAAATCTCCCATTATCACAACATTTTCATATCTAGATGCCTTATGAATTTTGTCCCATAACAGCTTACTGCACTCCCTATCAAAGTTTGGGGGCCTATAAATCACACCCAAAATTAATTTGTTACGTCCCTCGAGAAACTGTAGCCAAACAGATTCTGTGCTCGATGTTTCTAATCTTATATCATGTCTAAGACAACATTTTAAATTTTCTCTGACCTACATCGCCACTCCACCACCCTTCCTGTTAACCCTATCAGTGTGGAATAGTTTATAACCCTGTATGTTGCATTCAGAAGGCATTTCTCTATCAGGTTGAACCAGGTCTCTGTTATACCAATAATATCTACATTACCTATACTTGTAAGTAATCTTAGCTCATCTATCTTATTTCTTAGACTCCTACTATTTGTATAGTAAACCTTAAGGGAGCTAGTCACTCGTTGCCCTCTACTATCTCTCTTTGTCTGTTGATCAATTGATTTGCCATTACTAGCAACTTTATTTTGAATATTGTCTTTTAAACATATCCCAGAGGTATTCCGGTAATAACTGCTGTTTTTAACCCTAATGCTGCAGCCTGATTGTTTCCTCCTAACACCCATACCTCTATAATCTATCAGTTTAAATTCCTAGACGAATCATCAATTACCCTCTCAATCGAATTGGCTAATGCAACCACTCCATCCCTTGCATACATATCACGTTTGCCAAAGAATAGGTCCCACTTATCAATGAATGAGGTTGCAAGTTCCTTGCAGTACCTGTCTAGCCAGCGATTTATACCAATTGCCCTAGACATCCATTCATTGCCCACTACTGGTATGTACTGTGTGTGTGGATTGTGGTATACCACTACTGGTGTGTACTGTGTGTGTGGCTTGTGGTGTACCACTACTGGTATGTACTGTGTGTGTGGCATGTGGTGTACCACTACTGGTGTGTACTGTGTGTGTGGCACCACTACTGGTGTGTACTGTGTGTGTGGCTTGTGGTGCACCACTACTGGTGTGTACTGTGTGTGTGGCTTGTGGTGCACCACTACTGGTGTGTACTGTGTGTGTGTGTGGCTTGTGGTGCACCACTACTGGTGTGTACTGTGTGTGTGTGTGGCTTGTGGTGTACCACTACTGGTGTGTACTGTGTGTGTGGCCCGTGGTGCACCACTACCAGTGTGTACTGTGCGTGTGGCTTGTGGTGCACCACTACTGGTGTGTACTGTGTGTGAGGCTTGTGGTGCACCACTACTGGTGTGTACTGTGTGTGTGGCTTGTGGTATACCACTACTGGTGTGTACTGTGTGTGTGGCTTGTGGTGCAGCACTACTGGTGTGTACTGTGTGTGTGGCTTGTGGTGCAGCACTACTGGTGTGTACTGTGTGTGTGGCTTGTGGTGCACCACTACTGGTGTGTACTGCATGTGTGGCTTGTGGTGCACCACTACTGGTGTGTACTGTGTGTGGCTTATGGTGCACCACTACTGGTGTGTACTGTGTGTGGCTTGTGGTGCACCACTACTGGTGTGTACTGTGTGTGGCTTGTGGTGCACCACTACTGGTGTGTACTGTGTGTGTGTGTGGCTTGTGGTGCACCACTACTGGTGTGTACTGTGTGTGTGTGTGGCTTGTGGTGTACCACTACTGGTGTGTACTGTGTGTGTGGCCCGTGGTGCACCACTACCGGTGTGTACTGTGTGTGTGGCTTGTGGTGCACCACTACTGGTGGGTACTGTGTGTGAGGCTTGTGGTGCACCACTACTGGTGTGTACTGTGTGTGTGGCTTGTGGTATACCACTACTGGTGTGTACTGTGTGTGTGGCTTGTGGTGCAGCACTACTGGTGTGTACTGTGTGTGTGGCTTGTGGTGCACCACTACTGGTGTGTACTGCATGTGTGGCTTGTGGTGCACCACTACTGGTGTGTACTGTGTGTGGCTTGTGGTGCACCACTACTGGTGTGTACTGTGTGTGGCTTGTGGTGCACCACTACTAGTATGTACTGTGTGTGTGGCTTGTGGTGCACCACTACTAGTGTGTACTGTGTGTGGGGCTTGTGGTGCACCACTACTGGTGTGTACTGTGTGTGTGGCTTGTGGTGCACCACTACTGGTGTGTACTGTGTGTGTGGCTTGTGGTGCACCACTAATGGTGTGTACTGTGTGTGTGGCTTGTGGTGGACCACTACTGGTGTGTACTGTGTGTGTGGCTTGTGGTGTACCACTACTGGTGTGTACTGTGTGTGTGAGGCTTGTGGTGCACCACTACTGGTGTGTACTGTGTGTGTGGCTTGTGGTGTACCACTACTGGTGTGTACTGTGTGTGTGTGGCTTGTGGTGTACCACTACTGGTGTGTACTGTGTGTGTGAGGCTTGTGGTGCACCACTACTGGTGTGTACTGTGTGTGTGTGGCTTGTGGTGTACCACTACTGGTGTGTACTGTGTGTGTGTGGCTTGTGGTGTACTACTACTGGTGTGTACTGTGTGTGTGGCTTGTGGTGTACCACTACTGGTTTGTACTGTGTGTGTGTGGCTTGTGGTGTACAACTACTGGTGTGTACTGTGTGTGTGTGGCTTGTGGTGTACTACTACTGGTGTGTACTGTGTGTGAGGCTTGTGGTGCACCACTACTGGTGTGTACTGTGTGTGGGGCTTGTGGTATACCACTACTGGTGTGTACTGTGTGTGGGGCTTGTGGTGCACCACTACTGGTGTGTACTGTGTGTGTGGCTTGTGGTGCACCACTACTGGTGTGTACTGTGTGTGTGGCTTGTGGTGTACCACTACTGGTTTGTACTGTGTGTGTAGCTTGTGGTGCACCACTACTGGTGTGTTTCTGTGTGTGTGGCTTGTGGTGTACCACTACTGGTTTGTACTGTGTGTGTAGCTTGTGGTGCACCACTACTGGTGTGTACTGTGTGTGTGGCTTGTGGTGCACCACTACTGGTTTGTACTGTGTGTGTAGCTTGTGGTGCACCACTACTGGTGTGTACTGTGTGTGTGGCTTGTGGTGTACCACTACTGGTTTGTACTGTGTGTGTAGCTAGTGGTGTACCACTATTGGTTTGTACCGTGTGTGTAGCTTGTGGTGCACCACTACTGGTGTGTACTGTGTGTGTAGCTTGTGGTGCACCACTACTGGTGTGTACTGTGTGTGTAGCTTGTGGTGTACCACTACTGGTGTGTACTGTGTGTGTAGCTTGTGGTGCACCACTACTGGTGTGTACTGTGTGTGTAGCTTGTGGTGCACCACTACTGGTTTGTACTGTGTGTGTAGCTTGTGGTGCACCACTACTGGTTTGTACTGTGTGTGTGGCTTGTGGTGCACCACTACTGGTTGTACTGTGTGTGTAGCTTGTGGTGCACCCCTACTGGTGTGTTTCTGTGTGTGTAGCTTGTGGTGTACCACTACTGGTTTGTACTGTGTGTGTAGCTTGTGGTGCACCACTACTGGTTTGTACTGTGTGTGTAGCTTGTGGTGCACCACTACTGGTTTGTACTGTGTGTGTAGCTTGTGGTGCACCACTACTGGTGTGTACTGTGTGTGTAGCTTGTGGTGCACCACTACTGGTGTGTACTGTGTGTGTAGCTTGTGGTGCACCACTACTGGTGTGTACTGTGTGTTTTAGCTTGTGGTGCACCACTACTGGTGTGTACTGTGTGTGTAGCTTGTGGTGCACCACTACTGGTTTGTACTGTGTGTGTGGCTTGTGGTGCACCACTACTGGTTTGTACTGTGTGTGTAGCTTGTGGTGCACCACTACTGGTTTGTACTGTGTGTGTAGCTTGTGGTGCACCACTACTGCTGTGTACTGTGTGTGTAGCTTGTGGTGCACCACTACTGGTGTGTACTGTGTGTGTAGCTTGTGGTGCACCACTACTGGTTTGTACTGTGTGTGTGGCTTGTGGTGCACCACTACTGGTTTGTACTGTGTGTGTAGCTTGTGGTGCACCACTACTGGTTTGTACTGTGTGTGTAGCTTGTGGTGCACCACTACTGGTTTGTACTGTGTGTGGCTTGTGGTGCACCACTACTGGTGTTTACTGTGTGTGTGAGGCTTGTGGTGCACCACTACTGGTTTGTACTGTGTGTGGCTTGTGGTGCACCACTACTGGTGTGTACTGTGTGTGTAGCTTGTGGTGCACCACTACTGGTTTGTACTGTGTGTGTAGCTTGTGGTGCACCACTACTGGTGTGTACTGTGTGTGTAGCTTGTGGTGCACCACTACTGGTGTGTACTGTGTGTGTAGCTTGTGGTGCACCACTACTGTGTTGTACTGTGTGTGTAGCTTGTGGTGCACCACTACTGGTGTGTACTGTGTGTGTAGCTTGTGGTGCACCACTACTGGTGTGTACTGTGTGTGTGAGGCTTGTGGTGCACCACTACTGGTGTGTACTGTGTGTGTGGCTTGTGGTGCACCACTACTGGTGTGTACTGTGTGTGGCTTGTGGTGCACCACTACTGGTTTGTACTGTGTGTGTAGCTTGTGGTGCACCACTACTGGTGTGTACTGTGTGTGGACTGTGGTGTACCACTACTGGTGTGTACTGTGTGTGGACTGTGGTGTACCACTACTGGTGTGTACTGTGTGTGGACTGTGGTGTACCACTACTGGTGTGTACTGTAAGCTACTTCAGTCAATAAAACGTCAAATGTTTGTAATAATTACTGAGGGAAGAGTCTGTACATAACGCAGCTTCAAGGAAAGTTAGTTTAATATGTTTATTACGCAACCCATACCCATCCTGTGGGCGGTAGTCACCCCATACCCATCCTGTGGGCGGTAGTCACCCCATACCCATCCTGTGGGCGGTAGTCACCCCATACCCATCCTGTGGGCGGTAGTCACCCCATACCCATCCTGTGGGCGGTAGTCACCCCATACCCATCCTGTGGGCGGTAGTCACCCCATACCCATCCTGTGGGCGGGAGTCACCCCATACCCATCCTGTGGGCGGTAGTCACCCCATACCCATCCTGTGGGCGGTGTATCACCCCATACCCATCCTGTGGGCGGTAGTCACCCCATACCCATCCTGTGGGTGGTAGTCACCCCATACCCATCCTGTGGGCGGTAGTCACCCCATACCCATCCTGTGGGCGGTAGTCACCCCATACCCATCCTGTGGGCAGTAGTCACCCCATACCCATCCTGTGGGTGGTAGTCACCCCATACCCATCCTGTGGGTGGTAGTCACCCCATACCCTTCCTGTGGGCGGTAGTCACCCCATACCCATCCTGTGGGCGATACTCACTCCATACCCATCCTGTGGGCGGTAGTCACCCCATACCCATCCTGTGGGCGGTAGTCACCCCATACCCATCCTGTGGGCGGTAGTCACCCCATACCCATCCTGTGGGCGGTAGTCACCCCATACCCATCCTGTGGGCAGTAGTCACCCCATACCCATCCTGTGGGTGTAGTCACCCCATACCTATCCTTGGGGCAGTAGTCACCCCATACCCATCCTTTTGGGCAGTAGTCACCCCATACCCATCCTTGTGGGCGGTAGTCACCCCATACCCATCCTGTGGGCGGTAGTCACCCCATACCCATCCTGTGGGCGGTAGTCACCCCTTACCCATCCTGTGGGCGGTAGTCACCCCATACCCATCCTGTGGGGGTAGTCACCCCAAAACCCATCCTGGGGGCAGTAGTCCCCCTACCCATCCGTGGGGGGTAGCCCCACCCCATACCCATCCTGGGGCATAGTCCCCCCATACCCATCCTGTGGGTGGTAGTCCCCCCCATCCCCATCCTGGGGGCAGTATCACCCCATACCCTTTCTGTGGGCGTAGTCCCCCATACCCACCTGTGGGCGTAGTCCCCCCCATACCCATCCTGTGGGGGGGTGTCCCCCCTACCCATCCTGTGGGGGGGTAGTCACCCCAACCCATCCTGTGGCAGTAGTCACCCCCCAACCCATCCTGTGGGTGGTAGTCCCCCATACCCACCCCGGGGGGGTGGTGTCACCCCAAACCCACCTTGGGTGGTAGCCCCCCCCTTTTCCCATCCTTGGGGTTATCAAAAATTAAAAAGGTACTAATGGTCCATGACTGGCCCCCAAAAATTATGATAGCGAACTATTTACAAAGGTAATAACTCAATAGTCTGGTGACAATAAATACAATTACAGAGGTAATGAACCATCTATACTCCTGTAAAATGGTTACAATCTTTTAATGTAATAAGAGCTACTGAAACGTCCACTTTTCTCACTGAGGGTTTTCTTAGGGGTTCATTTTTTTCAAACAAAAATTATATGTTTTAATATCATAAATAAAGGGGGAAAGGTGAATTTAAAGTTTTCCCTGATGAATTTTAAACAGGTTTTGTTTTTAAATTTTTATTTGACAAATTTTTTTGGGTACCCCTTTTATTTTTCTCTTTCGTTTTTTTTTCTTCCCCCAATTTTTTTGTTTTATTTCTTTCAAAACAAAGAAAAGCTTCTTCTGATCGGGGTCAAATTTTCCAAGCGGGTAACTGTAAACACCCCCAAAGTTTCAAGTTTCTTGGAATACGGGGATGGACAGGTGTCCTTAAAAAAATTTTGCAAAACCCTATTCCAAGCTTCCTAGGGCCCAATAACTTTCAAAAAAATTTTCCCTGCTTCCTTCAAACTTAAAAAAAAGGGTGCCTTAAAAATTCCCAAGAGGGGGGAGTGAAACTCAAGTTGTAAGTGATGTCTGTAATTTTGATTATAATAAAAATTTGAAATTTTTATTCTTTTTTTAATCACTGAAAATATTTGAGTCTCCCTTTTTCGAACGGCTTCATATTTAAGGGTAATACATCTTATGACCAGGATAGTTCGCACAAAGTTTAGTTTTTTTTGCGGAAAATTTCGTAAATTTATTTTTAAAATTTGGGAATCATTGGAACCCAGCTTGGTACATAACTTTGGGAATGCAGCTTGTGTACACAGTCATTGGAATGCAGTTGTGTACAAGTTTTTGGGGAATTTAGTTGTGTACATTTTTAAATGGAATGCAGCTTGTTTACAAACCTGGAAGCAGCTGTGTACACAATCATTGGAATGCATTTGTGTACCAATCAGGGAAAGCAGCTTGTGTACCAACATCCCATCAAAACTGTAAAACAGCCCAGAAAGGGGGAGGAACCTATATACACTCAAATCAACTCGAAGTATCATAAATCTTGCACAAGGGACGAACATGGAGAATATACATAGCCAAATTTAAATCTAAAGCCCTGCAAAACCCCCTCAATTTTTAAACATCACAGAGTACAACAGTCAAACATTTATCAAGCCCACCATAACAGGAGATTTCAACATAAACATACTACACGACCAGGGCCCACGTAGCCCAAAACACAAACACAATGATAACTGCCTGTTGTACCACAATATCAAAAACCCACAAAATTCCGAGACAACATCTTTAAAAGCAGCAAACTTACCCGAACACTGATAAAACCCTATTTCATTCAGTTTTTGGAAACAAAGCTGCAAAAGATCCAAATTAAAATAAGCTAAAAGGATCAACACCCCCAAGACTCGCAGAGGGGAAAAAACCTAGGTAACCTTGGGATTGCCTTAAGTTCCAGACCACATACAACAAATCACCAAGAAAATCTCCAAACTGTAGCATACACAAATATAGGGGGACTACATTTTTCCACAAACAGCTCTCCGGCACTGTACCATTTACTCATATACCCTTATCTTACATTGGAATTTGTGCATGGGGATCAAAAAATCCAATCACCTAAAACCCCCAAAGCCCAGCAAAAGGCAGCAGTAAGAATGATAAAAATTCCCCCTCCCGCCGCATACTCCACCAATTTTTTAGAAGTCGAATCGGGTCACCATTAAGAACATCCATACTTATTCATGTGCCCCTACATACACAAACAAACATGCAAATATAAACCCCCACCAAAAATTCTCCTCACTAACCAAAAAGGCCCCAAAACCACAACAAAAAACACAGATTCTTTTTGAATACCTCGTGTCCCTATCACACTGGTAAAAAATATGCACAAAAGGGCCCCCCAAAAAATGGAATTCATTTCCCGAAGATATTAAAGTAACCCAGTCTGAAAAAACAATTTAAGACTCTTCTCAAAAGCCTTTAAACACCTAGTAAATGCAAAACCGGTACACATTTACTCACCTAGTACTCCCACATCTAACTGAAAAAATCACTTTTAACCTTTTATCCATCGTTACAGGAATATAATTGAATCTTGTTTTTTTTCAAAAAGCATTTTAAATTATAAAGTATCTTTGTTTATACAAAATTTTGATTCATTTTAATTTTAAAATTTTAATGTACAACTATGAAATAATTTCTACCTATGAAAAACTATGATATACTCCCTTGTGTTAATAGTCTGGGAAGCCAATAATGTTAAGTTGGGCCCCTAATGCCTAGGCATAATAGAGGCTTCCGTTGCATTGAACCCACATTGTAAAAAACAAAAAACTCAATCATGTTTGCAAAGACATAAAAAAAATAAATAAATAAAAAATAAAAAAATGCGTTGTGAAAATTAAACACATGTGCAACTCTGGATACTTTATTGTAGAGTTTTGCCATCCAGTGGGTTTTTCAATCAGATTCCAGGAATAAATTTGAAGGGCAGAGAACTATAACAAAAGTGAGGGAATCAGTCCCCTCCCTTGGGGTTAGTTTTACAGCTCGTGGTGGTGGAGAATTGAGCAAAGGGAAGAAGACTGGGGGTTATATAGGGGTCATGGGTAAGGACAGTGGGAACGAGGGGATAGTCACTGAAGGTGGATTCCCCCCGTGAAAGGTCCTTCCCCCAAAAGGGATGGGTTTGTTGTGCAGCCCTCTCTGCTACACGTCCCTTTTCCACTGACACCTATATAACCGCCAGTCTTTTTGCGTTTGCTCCAGATTCTCCCCCACTATGATGCTTAAAAACTAACTCCAAAGGGGAGGAATGATTACCTCATCTTTTTTATGTAGTTCTCTGCCCCCT
>NC_069450.1:3660773-3721411 GCF_026875155.1 Cherax quadricarinatus | reverse complement strand
CAATCTTTAAAATATACAAAACTTTAAAACACTTGAAATTTTGGAAAGTTTCCAGACATAAAAAGGAGATGTGCTCAGGGAGAATGTAAACAAACTCGGTGGGCCGCTGTGACCGTATTAGAAAGACAGGTGGGGGAGCCGTATAGCGAGTTTTGGTACATAATTTGAAATGTCCGTATTAGCGGAACGCCGTAAAGCGAAACTCCGTAAAGCGGGGCCCTGCTGTATATATATATATATATATAATATATATATATATATATATATAATATATATATATATATATATATATATATATATATATATATAATATATATATATATATATATATATATTTATTGTGTGTGTGTTATACAAAGAATAGAGTATATGGAGAGTAAAAGAAAAGGTGAAGAGAGTGATGAGATGAGAGTGCAAAAGAAGAGCAGATGATAGAGTGGGAGAGGCACTGTTAAGAAAAAAATTTGGAGTGAGTTAAACAAGTTAAGAAAGCCTAGGGAACGAATGGATATGTCAGTTTAAAAACAGAGTAGGGGAGTTAGTAGATGGGGAGATGGAGGTATTGGGTAGATGGCGAGAATATTTTGAGGAACTATTAATGTCAACGAAGAAAGGAGGCGGTAATTCATGCACTGGCCAGGGATCTATACCATCTTGCAGGATGTGAGTGTGGGGGAGGTGCATGAGACATTATGTTGAATGAAAGGGGGTAAAGCAGCTGGAACTGACAGGATCATGACAGAAATTTTAAAAGCAGGGGGGGATATAGTGTTGGAGTGGTTGGTATTTTTGTTTAATAAAGGTATGAAAGAGGGGAAGGTACCTAGGTATTGGCAGAAAGCATGTATAGTCCCTTTATATAAAGGAAAGGAGGACAAAAGAGATTGTAAATATTGTAGAGAATAAGTTTACTGAGTATACCAGGAAAAGTGTACGGTAGGGTTATTATTGAAAGAATTAGAGGTAAGACAGAATGTAGGATTGCGGATGAGCAAGGAGGTTTCAGAGTGGGTAGGGGAGGTGTAGATCAAGTGTTTACACTGAAGCATATATGTGAACAGTATTTAGATAAAGGTAGGGAAGTTTTTATTGCATTTATGGATTTACAAAAGGCATATGATAGAGTGGATAGGGGAGCAATGTGGCAGATGTTACAAGTATATGGAATAGGTGGTAAGTTACTATATGCTGTAAAGAGTTTTTATGAGGATATTGAGGCTTAGGTTAGAGTGTGTAGAAGAGAGGGAGACTACTTCCAGGTAAAAGTAGGTCTTAGACAGGGATGTGTAATGTCACCATGGTTGTTTAATATACACCTACCATCCGACTTACGACCAAGTTCGGTTCCGAGAAACTGGTCGTAAGTCGAAATGGTCGTAAGTCAAACTTTACTACTGAATATCAACAAAACATTTTTGTAATGACTATTTTATTGTTTTATTTTGGTATTTCATGTTTTACTTTACTTTTTATGTTGTTAGTACAGTATTTTATACTGTATGTTTAGGATAAACACTGTACAACACAATAGTTGTTTTTTCCCAGAAATTTGGCATAAAAAACACAGTCGTAAGTCGAAGTGGTCGTAAGTCGAGCAGGTTGTAAGTCGGATGGTAGGTGTATTTATAGATGGGGTTGTAAAGAAGTAAATGCTAGGGTGTACGGGAGAGGGTAGGATTAAGTTATGGGGAATCAAATACAAAATGTGAATTGACACGGTTACTTTTTGCTGATGATACTGTACTTATGGGTGATTTTAAAGAAAAGTTGCAAAGATTAGTGGACGAGTTTGGGAGTGTGTGTAAAGGTACAAAGTTGAAAGTGAACATAGATAAGAGTAAGGTGATTAGGGTATCAAATAATTTAGATACAGAAAAATTGGATATCACATTGGAGAGAAGAAGTATGGAAGAAGTGAATGTTTTCAAATACGTACAGTAGGGCCCCACTTATACGGGGGGTTTTAGGTTCAGGCTGTCGCCGGAAAGCAGACATCGCCGGAAGGCAGAACGCCATTTTTTCCATTTATAAATGCATGTAAATGCCAGACAACAAGTTTACACTAAATTATATTAGGTTAGTAATAGAACTAGGCATTAAAAACACACAAAGTAAAATACATTCACAGTAAAATTCATTACTTATCTTAACCCTTTCAGGGTCCAAGGCCCAAATCTGGAGTCACGCACCAGTGTCCAAGAATTTTCAAAAAAAAAAAATTGTTATTTTTTCTTATGAAATCGTAGAGAATCTTTTTGTGAAGGTAATAAAACAAAAAGTACGAAATTTGATGGAAAATTGACGAAATTATGCTCTCGCGAATTTTGATGTGTCAGCGATATTTACGAATCGGCGATTTTGCCGACTTTGACTCCCATTTTAGGCCAATACATTATTCAAGTCAACCAAATTCTTAGCTATTTCACTAGTATTACTTCTATTCTATCGATTGAGCACAAGAAATCGCCAAGTCAACTGTTTCAACTACAAAATAAAGTGATCGGAATTGTTAATTTGGCAATTTAACACAAAGTTCAAAATATTCCAATTTCAAATAGGTCCAGAATGAACAATGTAGGCATTCCTGGCACTAAACTAACATTTCCTCTGTTCATTAGTTATGTTTTGAGGCTTTACAAATAAATTCCATTTTGATTTTTTATTCACATAAGAATTTTTATCACACCAAAAAATAGAAGATTTACTGTTATGCAATACTGTAATAATTGTATAAATATCATCACTATATTTGTGAATGTATATTAGACCCACCAGCTGATGTGTATTAGACGTGTGAGGTCGTTTGTTTACTCTTGAATATCGGTCAAAAATTTAACATTTCTGCTACTTTGAGCTCAGTTTCAAGCCATTTCCAGTGCTAAAACTAAACAAATCATCTCTATTTCTGTAATATGTCTTCCATTCTATCAAATGAGACCAAGAATCGCAAATACAACTATAAAAAACATACGAAAAAACACTGCAAAGTTGCTGTTTTAATCGAAAAATCATGATTTCATTTTTTTTCTCTCATTATACACAGTGTGCTGCAGGATCTGTTTTATGTGGTGCACACATACCACATAGATGTATTCTCTCATATCTAGGCCCAAATGTACCACTCACAGTTTATCAGAGTGAGCTGAGCTCATGGCGTAGATCTACGGTTTGGACCCTGAACGTAAAGCCGTAGATCTACGGGACGGACCCTGAAAGGGTTAAAGTATTTGTAATCTTAATGTAGGGAGAGAGGTGAGTAGTACTTATTTGTAGGAAGTCAGGTGCAGGTAGCCCAGGTGTAGGTAGCCCTGGCTCCTCGTCTCATACTTAATATACGATACTTAAAACATCCCAGAGAGGTAAAATACACATACAGTACACTCATTATTTACCTTAATATATGTGTAGTCTTAATATAGGAAGAGAGGTGAGTAGTATTTATTTGTATAAAGTCAATGTAGGTAGCCGGTAGGTGTAGCCTGCCTGGGCTACACCTACCGGCTACCTACACTGTGGCCCAGAGCCATATTATTAACATCGACATACAGTGTTCACTGAATTTAATCGTTTCTAACAACTACCTTTAGAAGCCATCATAAACGAAGGTAGAATTAATGAATAATTCATGCCAAAAATTGTAAACAAAAGCGGAGTGAGGGAGTGGCTGGGCCAAACGCAGATTCATACACGTTTTCTCTGTGGCTGAGCAGAGAAAACGTAATGTTGTCCCTCCACCCGGCTACCACACAGCTCCACAATTATTTTTAACAGAGCACATAAAACATGCAATAAATGACAGACAACAAGTTTACACTAACTTATATTAGGTTAGCAATAGAAATAGGCATTAAAAACACAATAAAAGGTAAGATACACACAGAGTACGCTTATTACTTACCTTAAAATATTAATATTAATGTGTGAGAGGTGAGTGGCAGGGCGTTTATTGAATAAAATCAGAATGGCACACCATCATCCTCTAAGCTGGCACTTAACCCCTTCAGGGTCCAAGGCCAAAATCTGAAGTGGTGCTCCAGTGTCCAAGAAATTTTGAAAAAAAAAAAAAAAAAAATATTTTTTCTTACAGAATTAAAGAGTATATTTTTTGTGAAGGTAATAAGACAAAAAAAAGTTTTTTCTGATCAGTACTTACCGAGATACAGCTGCGGGAAGTTGATCCAAAATGACTGGGTGGCGGCAACATTGGTGACTTCCACAAAATCCCATTTTTTTATTTTATGTTTTTTATACTTTTTTCTTTTCTTTTCTAATTTTTTTCTTTTTCTAATAACATTTGTGGCCTGTGAAACCAGTATAATGTATATTGTATAAGTGTACACTCATTGTATTCAACACAATAACTGCACTAATTTATCATTATATTGCTTACAAAACTTGTTTACAAGTTTATTGTAAACAAAATGATGAAAATATCAGTGCTGTTGTGTTGAATACAATGGTACCATATAGTAAACCCTATGGTGCAATGGTGCCATAGGGTGCCTTGGTACCATATGGTACAATATGGTACAATGGCACATGATACAATGGTACCATATAGTACCATATGGTACAATGGTGCCATAGGGTGCAATGGTACCATTGTGTGCCATGATACCATATGGGACAATGGCATCATATGAAACAGTGGCACCATATGGTACAATATGGCACAATGGCACATGATACAATGGTACCATATGATACAATGGTACCATATGGTAGAATGGCACCATTTGGTACAATGGTACCATATGATACAATGGTACCATATGGTGCAATGGTACCTTATGGTACCATATGGTACCATATGATGCAATGGTACCATATGGTACATTGTACCATACAATACAATGATGCCATATGGTTCATTGTACCATATGGTACTGTTGTATTCAACACAAACACTAATATTTTCATTATTATTTTGTTTACAGTAGTTGTTTACAATAAAAATATGCAAAAATGTTGTATATTAGTAATGTTCTATTATATATTTACAAGTGTACAGGAACTTTACGTGTTCCTTGAGGTGGATGACAAAGCACTTTGTCTTGGAAACTGCGGAGTCAGTAGCTAGCTTGCGTTGCCACTCGCTCAGTCTTGGCTGGTGTCTCATGCCACCAACGCCTATTGACCATATGGTACACGGTATATGTTACAGGGTACCATATGGTACATTGTACTATGTGGTAAAGGGTACCATGCAGTACAGGATAATATATGGTGCAGGGTACCATATGGTACAGGGTACCATATGGTACAGGGTACCATATGGTACAGGGTACCATGTGGTACAGGGTACCATATGGTACAGGGTACCATACAGTACAGGACACATATGGTACAGATACAGGGATAACTATAGAAATATGTCACCCGATTTTTTTGGGGTTATCCAGGATTTTAAAACGTATGCTGCTATGTTGAAATCTATGCAATTGTATTTCTGTACACCTGAATAAACTTACTCAAGTGCATGTGGCATCATAAGTAAGTTTTATTTAGTTATACACAAATAAAGTTACATAGAATATCATACTTTGCAGCATATGTTTGGAGAACCTAGGATAACCCAAAAAGTCAGACAGATTTATTTCCATTGGGGCCCCTGTACCCTTTTACCATATGGTACAATGTATTTATATGGTACATTGTCATATGATACCATTGTACCATTTTCCATTGTACCATATGATACCATTGTTTTGACATGGCACCATTTTTACCATATGGTCCCATTGTACCATATGGCACAATGGTACCATATGGTTCAAAAACCATTAGAATTCGTCTTCGCTCCACTCCATAAGCTTTGAACTGTAAGTTGTGAAGGGAGAGTCAGAATTCCCCGGAGAGTGGTGGGGAGTGAGAGATTCCTTGCCGCCACTAAGAACAAAGCTATTTTGCCGGCGTTCCCACAATTCCATGTGGGCGTCCAGATTTTTTCTATGGTGTGCACACTGACCACCCAGACCCATTCTCTTAGATGTAGGCCTACAGCCTTCTCGAGCTAAAATTTGACGGCGCTGGGAATTTTGGGTAGATCTATGGGACGGACCCTGAAAGGGTTAAAGCAAAAGGCTTACGACTTCTTTTTTTATCACAGCTAACCTTAGATGCCATCATCAATGAGAGCCAACTAGTTAACGATAGAGTAAACGAGAGAGAGAACGAGATACAGAGTTGAGACAATGTAAGAACACAAACTGAACAGGTAGTGGACGATCACTTGGTCAGGCAAAATAAATGCGTATTAATATGTGCTTATTTTAGTTCATTCACGTACGTTTGTAAGAGTTTGTGAAACATTTACCCAATATTTTTTTATTATAATAAAAATTACCTCTACAATACAAATACTCTTACATTGTGTACAAGTTAGTTCAGAATAAACAAACAGCAACACACCATTTTTAGAGTGAATGAAGATAATAATAATAATAATAATATTGTTATTAATAATAATAATAATAACGATATTTTTATTATTATTATAATAAAAAGCACTAAACCCACAAGGGTCATGAATTGCTATATATAGAGTAAAGGCATACGAAAAGAATATTTTTCTACAGTTATCCCCCAGTTTGACTAGAGAAAACGTATTTCTTCCGACACTACCTACACAGCTGCTTTGTAAACAAATCTCATATTTACATCAATTTTTATTCTGTGAGTGTATGTATCATGTTTATATGCTATGTAATGGGTTTTATATAATTTTGAGGAAAATATCATAGTGGATTAATGAAAATCCCTATATGATGTAAAATAAGACATTTAGTTTGCCCAAGAGTGATTATTATTACGTAGTATTGGCATCTTGAGTAGAGAGAGACTTAGTTTTTTTAATGTGTACCTGCACACCGCACAGGTGTAAGTATATTTAGGTAAAGGTACACATAAGTATAATTATCAGAGTGCATATAAATATGCAGTAACTTTAAAACACTTTAAATTTTGGAAAGTTTCCTGACATAATAGATGTGGTCACAGAAAATGAAAACAAACCGGGGTGGGGGGGCGCCTTTATTTGAAAGACCGCTTGCCGTTTAGCAAAATTTGGTCATAATTTGACATCGCCGTATTAGCGGAACGCCGTAAGGCGAAACGCCGTAAAGCGGGGCCTTACTGTATTTGGGAGCTGATGTGTCAGCGGGGTAGGTTTTAATGAAGGATGAAGTAAACCATAGAATTGATGAGGGAAAAAAGGTGAGTGGTGCATTAAGGTATATGTGGAGATAAAACGTTATCAGTGGAGGCAAAGAAGGGAATGTATGAATTTATAGTGGTACCAACACTCTTATATAGGTGTGAAGCTTGGGTTGTAAATGCTGCAGCTAGGAGTTGGTTGGAGGCAGTGGAGATGTCCTGTCTAAGGGCAATGTGTGGTGTAAATATTATGCAGAGATTTCAAAGTGTGGAAATTAGGAGAAGGTGTGGAGTTAATAAAAGTACAGTGGAACCTCTACTTGCGAGCATGTCCAGTGCAAGTTTTTCCAAATACGAGCAGTCGATGGGTCGATTTTTTTTCTTCCATACATGAGCAAAATTTCCAAAAAGAGAGCAGACCTCAAGGCAGGTTCCTTTACAAATGGTGAGGGGCTCTTGCTCTTGCTCTTGATCTCGAGAATTGTTTTCCATTTGTTTGTTGGACTACTTATTGAAACTTGGGCAATGTATGATGGAACGATGCTTCTTAACCCCTTGACTGTCGCAACCCCCAATCCTGAGGTGTCTCCTGGTGTCGCAAAATTTAAAAAAAAAAAAATTATTTTTTCTTATGAAATGATAGAGAATCTTTTTCTCGATTGTAATGACACCAAAAAAACGAAATTTGATGGAAAACTGACGGAATTATGCTCTCGCAAAGTTAGCGACCTCGGCGCTGTTTACAAATCGGCGATTTTGCCCACTTTGAGGCCTATTTTCGGCTAATTCCGTTGTTCCAGTCGCCCAAACTGATACTATTTTCTTTTTGAACTCCATTTTTTCTATCGATTGAGTACAAGAAAAATGCCCATTTACCGATTTCACTACTTAATAATGTGGTCAGAAATTGCAATTTGGCCAATTTCACAAAAATTAAAAATATGACAATTTCAAAATAAGGTCCAGAATGAACAATACAGACTGGCTCTAAAATAACATTTTCTTTGTTCATCAGTCATGTCTCTAGGCCCCTCTGATATTACTCTTGCTTCTATTTTGAATTTTTATTCAAACAAAAAATAGAAGACTTACTATTATGCAGACTACTGCAATACCGTAATAATTGTATAAATAACATCAACCCCTTCATGACTGCATATTAGAATGGCTAGTTGGACATTTATTGGACAATGGCATCATTTGTTTACCATTTGTTTTCCATTCTATCAAATGAGACCAAGAAAACGAGAATACAACCATAAATACTATACGAAAATAGACCACAAAGTCGGCATTTTTTAAATTTAAAAAAAAGGTCGGAGTTTTTTTTTCTCATTATGCACTGCGTGCTCCAGGATTTTTTTTATATGGTGCACGCTGACCACACAGACCCATTATTACAACCCAGGATTCCAAATGGCCTGTTACCCCGGGTGTAATGGGAGCAAATAAACACAGTAGAAAAAGTTTAGACTTATATTATCCTTCACCAATTTATAACAGCAATATGTACACTATGTACATTGATAAGTATAGTGCACTCCACGGTAAGCAAAGCAGAAATAGAAGCCACAAGATAGCAGACCGTGCTTCAACCAGCTCTGAATGGGAATGAAAAGGGGGCAGACAGGGGGGCGGTACCCACATAACCTCTGCGATTGCCAAAACCCATCTTCTTATTGGCTAGAACCTGGTCACTATTTGAACGCGGGGCCCCTTTCAACTCTTAGCAACCTGGTTCGCTGGTTGGGGGAGTTTAGCCTGTAAATGAGGGTGTGTACGTGCGCCGAATAAAGGTTACGTACTCTTTGCATGCCCACCCCCACCCCGATGAAGGCTCAAGATTAGGCTCCCACCTCCCAGTGGAAAACGTGCCGCCATGGCACAAAATAATGGGACCGCCTTTCCTCTCCACCACCCAACTCTTTGTAGACCCTCAGCTTTTCTCGTGACCAAAAGCCAAACCCTAAACTTAGAGTGAGACAGCAGTCAGACAGGCTAGCTTTAGGCCCAAAGGGATACAGGCGGAGGGTTAGCCCGCATCCCCTCACTAAAAAAAACCCCCACACCGGGGGAAATAAAAAAAAGAGCATGAAAAGGGGTTTACCACAAATAACATCCCTAACCTAAATATAATATTATTAGACTCTAGTTTAAAGAGTCTGCCAACATATTTTCTTTCCCGGCAATATATTTAAAAAAATTTATAGGGCTGCAGCCTTAGCGTCCAGCGCATAAGCCTTGTTTTGTGGTTTTCATGGCTTGGAGATTACTAGAGGTTGTGATCACTGTAGACTGTGACCACCTGGATGTCTGGCCCACATAAACATCGAAATGCTCCAAAGCCAGTACCAGCGCGAGGGCTTCTTTTTCAATGGTAGAATAAGCCCTCTGATGCGGCTGGAACTTGGCTGAAAGTATGCTACGGGCTGCAACCCCTTTTTCCCCGATTTGAAACAGTACTCCCCCCAACCCCCAGACTCACAAGCATCAACCTGTAATGAAAAAGGTTTGGAGAAGTCTGGAGACAAGAGAATGGGTGCAGTACCACAAAAATTCTTTTTGCTTTATTAAAAGCAGTGTTACAATCTGATGTCCAATTAAAGGGAACTTTATGACTGGTAAGAGAGGTAAGAGGGGCTACAATATCTGAGAAATTCTTACAGAATCTTCTGTAAATTCCTATCATCCCTGGGAAAACGTTGGAAGAGATTTCCTATCATGAGGAACTGGATAATCTTTAATAGAAAAAATTTTTAGCAAGTTTAGGTGCAACTTTACCATACCTACTTCATGGCCTGGGAAAAGTGACAGTGGCCTGGCCAAAGGAAGATTTTAGATAAATTAACTGTTAAATGGGAAACTCTTAAAAGGTCTCAAAAGAGCCTTAAGTCTAAGTAGGTGTTGATCCCAAGTATCAGACACCACAACAATTCATCTAGGTACGCTGCCGTCCCTTCAAGTCCTTTAATAGCCTGATGGATAAGTTTCTGGAATGAAGAGGGGGAATTTTTCATTCCGAAGGGGGTACTGTGTATTGATAATGACCTTCTGGAATTACGAAGGCGGGAGATTTCCTTCGCCTTATCTATCAAAGGTACCTGATAGTAGCCTTTGAGGAGATCTAATTTGGACACAAAAGTACCCTTCCCCACAAAGTCAATTAAGTCATCCAGACGAGGAAGAGGGTAAGCATCTGTAATTGTGACCTCGTTCACTTTACGGTAGTCTGTACACATACGAAAACCCTCCATCAGCCTTCTTCACAAGATGCACGGTGAACCCCATGGATAGACGACTCCTCCACAAAAACCATGCTTTAACAAAAATTCTACTTCCTGCTGAAGTAGCCTTTGCTTTTCAGGATTAGCTCTGTAGGGGGAGAGTTTAATTGGTTTAGAGTTTCCCACATCTACATCATGGTAACCTAACGTACATTTTTTCGGCACATCCGAAAAAATATTAGGATATGACTGTAGAAGCTCAGTTAAATTTTTTGCTTGCGTTTCAGATTAATCTCTCCATTAAAGGGCTAGGATCCTTGAGGAGGACGGGAATTTGAAAGTTTAATATTAATTCAGAGATAGAGTGCAAAGAATCAGAGTCGTCCTCAGAGGTAGAGGACAGAGTCATTACTGGGACTTTATCTGGTGTATGAAAAAATTTTAATTGATTAATGTGGTAAGTTTTAGTTTTTGAGGTCTTATCAATGGGAGCTAC
Organism: Cherax quadricarinatus; assembly: GCF_026875155.1. Taxonomy (NCBI): domain Eukaryota; kingdom Metazoa; phylum Arthropoda; class Malacostraca; order Decapoda; family Parastacidae; genus Cherax; species Cherax quadricarinatus. Next base: position 3,710,536 of record NC_069450.1, on the reverse strand, counting down.
CCAATAATTTACATCGATAATCTACTTACAATCTGCATAGGTCCCGTAAATCTAGCTTTCAAGGGGTGGCCCAGGTATAGGTTCCTGCACCCAAAACCTTGTCTCCTGGATGGAAGGAGTGGAATTGTGCACTTCTGTCATACCTCTGTTTCATCTTGCTTTGAGCTGTCTTTAGGTTAGCCTTGGTTAACTGGGCGTGCCACCTGCAAACCTTTAAGACGGATTGTAGAGTGTTGAGCTAACGTCTTCTCCCATCCATCCTTCTTTGAGCACCCCAAGAGGACCTCGTACATTGTGCCCCAAAAATTTAGCTCAAAAGGACTATACCCTGTTTGACTCTTTTCACCGTTTCTCGTACTGAGAACAGCAACAAAGGTAGTGATTCATCCCAGTCTGTAGGGAAGTGCATGCAAAAAATTCTCATTATTTAATTTGTTTTTAATGTCTGGTGGAATCTTTCCAAGGCGCCTTGGGGGCTGAGGATGGATAGGCAGTGGATAAGTTGTGGATTATCCCTAACCTGTTTAATACTTCCCTAAATGCTTTGGCAGTGAAGTTAGTACTTGAAACCTTTGAATAGTTTTTTGGAATGCCCAAAACAAGGAAATGAATTTTGTTAAAGCTTTTAGAATAGCTTTAGTATTAATACTACGCATGGGAATTGCTTCAGGATATTGGTTACTTTATCCATTAATCGTAAAAAAATATTGATTTCCAGACTTTGACCTAGGTAGTGGACCTACACAATCTATAATTAAATCTGCAAAAGGTTCTCCATCAGCAGGTATAGGTTGGAGAGGTGCAAAGGTTTAATGGAATGTCCAGGTTTTCCAACTTTCTGACATTTCAGCAAACACCTAATATGATTCTTCACATCTTTCTTTTTAAATTTTTGGGCCCAATAAATTCTTTTGTGATTCTATACAAGGTTTTTGTAATTCCCAAGTGACTCCTAATGACGTATTTGAGTATATTTAATATTGAGGTCTATACTTCGTTGGAACCACTAACCTGTCATACAATTGCCGGCCCTCTATCTCCTTACCAGTCTCAGTGCAGATCAAATAATGTTTTTAACTTCATACTTGACCGGATGACCCCAAAAAGGATTTTACCCATGGCTGCCTCAAAAGCGAATTTTAAAAAAAGGGTCCTTTCGTTGTTCCTCCCGGAAGGCAGTCCCCCGGGCATGGAAACAGAGACATCTGGCAATCCTGCAACCTGGGAATAGGAAGGCTTGATCGGGGTCTGTTCACTTGATCTACGAGGCTCTGGCCAGTTTTCCCCGTAAACAATGTGGCTATTCCGAGATCGGAGTTGTCCAAGGATAGGTCAACATTCTCTCCAGACAACCCTTGGGATGTTGCCCGAGTTATGGCCAACACCGGAGAAGAATTAATCATTATAGGTTCAGGACACGAACTAACAGTAGTAATGTTATTACCCAGTAATAACACTGCATCTTTCATGGGGAATCCTTTTGAGACACCTACAGTCAAGTACCCAGTGTAATATTTGCACTGTATTATGCAAAGGAACCGAATATATAGCTAGGGCCTACCAGCTTTCTCCTGCTTGATTTGAAGACGCTAGAATTTATGAGTATATATACGTCAAACACGGTACCTCGTAAGACGTATATATACGGCCGCTACAGTCAAAGGGTTAATGTACACCAAAAATGAAAGAAATCTAAGTATAAATAATGGAGTTCACTTCTCAGCAATTAGCCACCCTTTGCGGTAATTTTGAATGGTTTTTATGGTTGTATTCTCGTTTTTTTGGTCTCATTTGATAGATTGGAGATATATTACAGAAATAGATATGATTTTAATTGCTTCCACGACGAAAAGTACCTTGAAATAGAGCTCAACCTAGGAGAAATGGTCCATTGCTTGGCTGCTTCAGAGTAAACAAATGTCCATTCCAATATGCGGTCATGAATGGGTTGACATTATTTATACAATTATTGCAATAAGGAATAACAGTAAATCTTATATTTTTTGTGTGAATAAAAATTACAAATTATTTATATAATAATAATAATATATATAATAATATGTATAATAATAATATGTATAATAATAGTATATAATATAATACAATAATAATCATAATAATATAATACAATAATAATCATAATAATAAATGTATAATAATATTACATTATTATTTTATTTATTAACACACTGGCCGATTCCCACCAAGGCAGGGTGGCCCGAGAAGGAAAAACTTTCACCATCATTCACTCCATCACTGTCTTGCCAGAAGGGTGCATTACACTACAGTTTTTAAACCAACATTAACACCCCTCCTAATAATAATAATGTACTACATATAATAATTATAATAATAGACGGCTTCAAAAGGCCGTCACTAGATGGCAGTGTTTACCACAACAAAGAAGGAGCGGTTGTGGCCGCTTCCACCTGTTACATAATGACATATTTTATTCATTCTAGAGTATATACAGTGGTCCCTCGCTTTTCGTAGTTCTCGGCAATTGTAAATTTCGCCAATCATAGGGGTATTTTCGTATAAACACGGACTCGCTTTTCATAGGTTGACTCGCTAATAGTAGTTCGTCTGGGCACTGTGCGCACAGTGTGAGCTGGGGAGGCCTCCCTACCCAGCCAGTCTGGCATTGTTTACCAGTGAGTGAAGGTCCCCTCAAGTGCTCTTACGAAATATTTATAATCCCTCTTTTTAGTGCTTGAAAAGTACAAAATTAAGTTTCCCTGGCTAAAAAGGGAAAGTCCTAGTGCCAAGCCGGGGGAAAAGGAAGGTAAAGAAATTTTTTCAGTGAAAAAAGTTTGGGCCTTTTTTAGGGAAGGTTAAAAGAGATGCCGAAAAAAGGCTTTTCCACATTTACTTTCGAGACAGGTTGATTTGACTTCAAGGTGGCCCTGTGGCATTAAGAAAAGAGAAGAAAAGCAACCCCAGAGATGCAATTGGTACCTGAGGTGTTGCGGGAAGGGGGATTCCCTTCCCAAAACCTGTAAACAACCCAATCTCTCTCCCCCTCCAGTCCCCCTTACACTAAAAAGGAATCCCCATAAAGGTAAGAGTTATGCTTTTAATGTTTCATTCACCCTTTTTCCCATTGTTTTTTTTATGTACTACATGTTTATTTCATGTAAAATTTTTTTGTTTTAAAACTTCTGGGTGTAAAGGGAAAAAGGTTAAAAAGTATTTACATTATTTCTTTTTGGGGGAAAAAATTTATTGCAAATCGTAAATTTCGTTTATAGGGAGCTCCTCCAGGAACGGATTAATTTTTAAAAAAAGAGGGACCACTGGGATCAGGTTTCTAGTTATTTTTTATTTTTTGTTATGGCATATTAGGTGAAAAAAAAAAATTTATCATAAAAAAAAGCCGTATAAAATTTATATTAGCAAAAAATTTTATGGGGTATTTTTTCCCCGGGCTCCAAAACAAAATGTCCACCCCCGGGCACTGCCCCCTACCACTACATGAATGACATATTTTATTTTTTTAGAGTTTATTTAAAGGGTTTTTATGTTTTTATTTTTTGTTTTTTGTCAATTAGATTTAAGTGAAGGGGAGAAAAAATAAACCCGTGGTTTTTATTAGCGAAAATTTTTGAAATTTCGAAATTCCCCTGGAAACAGATTAATTGTATTTCAATTAAAATTTTTAAAAAAGGAAAATTTTACTCTGCAAAAGAAAAATCCCGTTTCGAGGGAAAGGGCATGGAACGGATTTAAATCGCAGTAGAGGTTTCCCCTGTAATTTTTGTCAAGGCTGAAGAGGGTTTTTGAGGTTGTCGGTGAGAGGCTTGGACTTTAGCAAGGTGCATGGGGGTGTTTGGATAGGGGGGTGAATGGAGACGAAAAGATTTTTGGGACCTGACGAGCTGTTTGGGGTGTTGATTACGAGCGTAGATCTATGTTCAGGGGCGCTTAAAGAGTGAACGTAGGTCTACGTCTTGGACAGTTTAAGGGTTTAAAAATTTCAGGAGAGGCCCAAGTTTGTGGTGTTCTAGATTTACTCTTGGTCTAAATTTCAAAAATTTTAAAAAATTTTCTTTTTAAAGTTAAGGCCTTTTTCTGAAAAGGGCATGTTCAGCCCCGACTGTTGATTGATGTGCAAATCCCTTGGGATAGTTCTCGATTGTATCTTATCCCCAAAAGTCAAAAATGGGAAAGGGGGTAAGGGGATTTAAAATATGCCCCCTTTTAAAAAAAAAAGAGTAAAATTATCATTTCTTTGTGTTGCCTTGCTAGCAAGTTTTAACCCCCTGACTCGTTTTTAATCCTAAAAAGGGCAAAAAATTTTTCCTCCCCGTGGTTAAAATTTATCACTCCCGAGGTTTAAAACCCTTTCATTTGTTCTAGAGGTCAAGCCGAAAATATTGGGAAGGGGTAACAAAAATAAAAAACGAAATTTTTCCCGACACTTTTTCAATTGTTTAAAAATTTTAATTTTTTTGCTGGAAAATTAATGTTTATTGCAGTCCAGTATGAAAATTTTTAAGCATAATTATTTTTATTTTTCATTTCATATAGGGCACAACCAAAATTTTATACATAAAATGAATATGCAATATGTATAGAGCAACCCAGGAGGTATTCATAGTCCTTGGTGAGTACATAAAAAATTCAGAATTGTTGGGAGCAAGCCATGCCTGTGATTCCTAAAAATTCAATACAATTTATCACTATTAGAGCAGATGCAGAAACATCACACTACAATACTGTAAACATGCAAAAACATAAATATTGTGTGCTGTCTAGTTTTACAACAATACCAGTGGCTGTATATGATCAATTTAGTTAACAAGTACAGTCTAGTAATCTTGTTTGTTTCAACTTCTAAAATACATTTACTGCATTCTAGCAAATAAGAGACAGTGTAGGTATGGCATTTTAGTGTCAACGTTTCATCCGTCCGGCACTTATCGCTTGACACAAAAAAATGATCTGTTCTCTGCATGAATTGATACCTTCCTGATGGAGAAAACATTTTTTGCATACAATACCATAATCTTCACTGTGTGTCTTCTTTACTTACTGTCAGTATACTCTACCAAGGTAGTACCACATTATTCTTAGGTAGACAGGTAGATAGTTTTATAAAACTGCAGTAGAGTTTTTGTAGGTAGACAGGAAGACAGTAAGGTAGTTTTATTCAGGATAAATTATTTCTGCAAATATTTTTATACAGTACGTACTGTAAAATGATTTTTATATTTTTATATGTATAATACAATATTAATTAAAGCTCTAACTGTGTGCAATATAAATTTATCCAAAGATCCAAACTGTGGCAGACATACATAAACACAGTTTTTGTGCCTTCACTGATGTCCTGTGCAGTCATTAAAGGCCTCGTCTCAACTGCTTGGGTCACCCTCCACCTCACAGCTAGAAAATTTTGTTGGTCCATTTGGGCTGACAAAGTGTACATGTATATCACTGTCTCATTGGCACATGTAAACCTGTGATTTTGTTGCAGGGAGACACTTGCACTAGAAAAACGGGTGTGAAAATGGCAGGAAGAAGTCTTATTTGTTTCAAATTTATAGGGAATTTGATGATACTCTCAGTGAAATTCAGCAGATTGTCCAATAACGTGGGATAATAATTTATGATGTTTGACTTTATTGGGGGTATCCTAAATTAAATAGTATGCTTCTCATGTGCCCTCATGAACATTATAAAAAAATTATGTTCTCTGTACACAACATAAAGTAATACTTATTTACTAATTAATGTTATTATTTCCATTTATTTTTGATGAGATTCTTATAAAAAAAGATTGTAATTGAGAGAAAACAATTATTATCAGTGTACACACATTTGCTAATTCAGTTCTTTCAGTGGATTCTCATCTTCACTAGTGGGAAGATACTACTGTTTCAGATATGTATCTTTTTCTTTGCAACACTGATGCTAATGCCACTTGCTAGTAAAAAATAAACATACAGTATGGTGTTCCTATGTTTTGAATACTAAATCACTGAAAAAACATGTTATGAGAAACTAGAGTATGTTGTGTTAGACATTAAATCGTATTTTGGCCACAATAAATAGTAAAACATAAATATTATTATGCGCATTTGTCGCTGCTGCTGACTACTAATCAGTTTTTACTAACTTCGAAACTCCTTAAATTCATGATATTTTTATTTTATTTTTATTTTATCAGAATTCTATTTAGAAACTTAGGCTTTTCAAAAACTATTTTTCTTTCTAATTTTGCTGCACATGGAATTCAAAAAGCATGAGCTGCTACAGATAAAGGGTTTATTAATAATGTGGTGGCAAATGATGGTTTTACATCAGAAGCAGATTTAGTTTGGTGAACTCTTTGTTCAGGACATTCCTATTTCATACAGATATTTGTCATTTTCTGAAATGTTTGGTGTTAACTCTGCACTTCTGTAATTGCTGACAGCATGATCAGTTATCATTGGGGGTTAAAAATCTGTTTTATGTAAAAACCACAGTTAGACAAAATTTTGGCTATCCTCCCTCCATCACTGCTGATTGTGGGAGTCAATACTAGCACATCTGCAGATTGCATACATTAGGACACATGGTCATCTCATGAAGGAGCACTCAGTATTATTCTGTGAAGATTGTCTAGTCTTACTGACAGTCCAACATATGCTCATCAGCTTCATTTCAGATGCATTTTTTTCAGTGCTTTGATTTTGGTTACTTTGTCTGTCCTACTCTCCGACAGTCCCATCTTTAATGCAAGCTCATCGTGCTTTCTTATCAACAATTTGTAGCACTGTGACCCCTGCTCATGTTTCCGCCTTTGTCATTTTCTTAACACTTTTGCCTCTCCCTGTGTATCATCTTTTTCATTTCTGCTGTGTAGAGCTAGCTTACTTTCATGGTTTAGCTCTTGTTATGAATATGTATAATAATTATCTTTCAGGGGACCCATTTCATTAAAGTTGCTGAGCTTATAGTTATTCAGAGAAAGCCCAGTGTGTTTAAGTCACAGTACAGGCAGTCCCCACTTTAGAGCACTTCACTGTACAATGTTTTGCTAATGTATTGGTTTTCAGTTATACCCATTGTTCATTTATTCAGACTTCCTACAATAAATACGTATATTCACTCATACACTCTTTCAGGTCACCCTGCCTTGGTGGGAAATGGCTGATGTGTTAATAAAATAAAAAAGTAATATGTGTACTGTATGTGCATTTTTTAGGCCTAGCTCTATTGCTCACTTAATATATGATAGCATAACATGTTATCAAGCATTTGATAGTGAAAAGGTTATTTTTCACTTGACAGCGATTTTCGCTGTACAACAGTTAGCCTGGAACTTAACCTGCTGTATAGCAGGACCCTTCTCAAATACTTTTAAGAGTAAGGTCTGTAAGTTAAATGGTTTCTCACTGTCCAAAAGTATTTTGAGAGAGACCATGGTAGTCTGTGGCCTGATGGAAACTCCATGGAGTGACTCAGCCTCTAATAAAAAAAAAGTCACCTTTGGAGTAGGCTTAAAAGAGATCTCAAGTCCTGCCATAGATGTATCTACAAGTATACATGTAGATATATTGCTTTCAGGATACTCATGTATGTCAAATATTGTTATTGTTTGAAGTGACTTTAATGACTGACAGAGAATGTAGGATTCCTGAAGTGCTTCATTTGAGCCAATGTATAGAATATATTTCAAGTTTTGAAGAATGAGTTTTTTTTGTTGTTGTTGTTGTTTTTTGTTTCGGTAAATCAGAGCAATATGAAAAGACATACACTCAGCAGTGTGAGAAGACATACATTCAGCAGTGTGAGAAGACATACATTAAGCAGTGTGAGAAGACATACACTGTACAGACAAGCAGGAGTATCTTTGATTTGCTGTCAGTTTTTTTATTAGTCCTCATTTTCTTTGATAACTTCACTTTTTTCCTTTAACTTTTTTCATTTTTCTGACTAATCATTTTCTTGTCGGTCTTAGTTTTGTATTAGGGTTACGGTATCCTTGAGGGTGGGTGCATAGGTGATATGCAGCCTTAATGACCTTCATATAGTTGATGGGCTTTAATCCTAATAAGCCAGTCGACCTTATCTTTTTTATTTCCATTAAAGCGTTTGTTAAAAATGTGCAAGCCTCCCTGCACTGCTGTTTCTTCTTTATGATAGCTTTTGCAGTGCCTTCCTTCCCACACACTTTGCTACATGCTTCAGTGCTCTGACAAGTTCATTCATAGTCAGTGAAATCCTTGGCCATCCATATTATTTCTCATTCTGTTCATCACAAAGGTAGCCATTATGATGTAGAAAATAATTCCTCTATACGGAGACATACTAGTTACCAGAAGATTACCCCTAGGTTGTCAGTGCTCTCTCATGCTCTTTAATAAATCCACTGGCTATTTGGAAATTGTTTTTGTAAATCTTGCCATTAGTTTAAATAAATGTCTTTTTTTAAGAGTTTTCTCTGTATTTTGTGTGAAACAATCACGATGTGTCTGCGGTAACGCTGTTGTATATTGTGTATTATTTATTGTAGTAACTTTCTTGAACACTTCAACCTTCACCTGTGCATAAACATGGTGCCAAATATGGTTGAGTAATATGCATTTACTATAAAATGATTGAAATTTCTTAATTTGCTCATATGTGTTGTAACACTAGTGTGTTATGGATATGATGTTAATATTCTTCATGTCAAGCAAAAGTCTTTATAATGAATGAAATTTAATGAATTTTTTTTTTTTAGATATTGGTTGTTTATTGAACCTTTTGCATATACAGTGGACCCCGCTTTACGATCAGCTCCCAATGCGACCAATTATGTAAGTGTATTTATGTAAGTGCGTTTGTACGTGTATGTTTGGGGGTCTGAAATGGACTAATCTAATTCACAATATTCCTTATGGGAACAAATTCGGTCAGTACTGGCACCTGAACATACTTCTGGAATGAAAAAAATATCGTAAACCGGGGGTCTACTGTACAGTGGTACCTCGGTATACGAACTTAATTCGTTCCACAAGCTGTTCGAGTGCTGATACTGAACGAATTTGTTCCCATAAGGAATAATGTAAATTAGATTAATCCGTTTCAGACCCCAAAAATACACTTACAAAAGCACTTACATAAATACACTTATATAATTGTTCGAGTTTTGAGCTGTTTGTATCCCGAGGTACACTGTACTGTACTGGTATATTCTAAGGATGTATTAAATTTATTCTGGAATATTTGTTGTACATCATAAACCAAAATGTTTGTTAATTTGCACTATTGATTACATAATTATTAAAATGGTTGTCTTTAAAAGTTTCTGGTCCATTGCAGGTTAATGAATTTTACTAACCATATTATCAGTTGAGAGCAAACTCTTCTAATAATTGGAAAATTAATATTCTTATGGATCCATGGAAATAGTATGTTGGCAACCATATTGAAAGGAACATATTGAAGAACAAGGTTGATTGACAGTCTCAATAGAAGCTGGTTTTGCAGTGTATGTTTCTCGTCAGTGATCTTTCTTGTTGTATCTAATGAAATAAACTACATAACTATATATAAGATTAAATGCAGGTGAGGAAGTTAATGTTCTTTATTGATGATTGATTCAGTAATAGATTTTATAGGTGAAAAAAGATCAGTAACACTCAGAATGACATCTAGAAAATTTTAACCCTGTTATACTTTACAACAGACTCACCTTAAAGAAACAACTCGACAAATTTCATTTGAGTCCTTTATCTTAATTTCCTGCATTTTTGGTACCATCCAGTCATTTGTGTGACAAAATATAGTAATATGGGATAATATGTTTGAAGAGTGTAATGTCTTTGAGCGATTACACTTCTATGATATACTTTGTGTGTTGTGTGTGTGTTGTGTGGGGTTGGCAAATATGTGATTATATAACTTCAATAGCATATATGTAATACGAAATAATTTTTTATAATTTTTCATAAAATTATAGTACTCTGAAACATTTGTTTTTTTACCATCTCTGTTAATTTTATACTTGTTAAATGTGTTGTTTTTTATTTGAGTAAGAAGTACAGTATAAGTACTGGTACTGTAATAATAATTTCTAAAACTCCAGAATTGGTACTATAATAGTGATATACTACACTCCATCACTAATCTGGCTGTCCATAATCCAGCACTAATTTCGGCAGCATAATTCAAATTTCCGGGTTACCACACCCAACCTGTCCGCTACTTGGTGCTACTTGCGCATAAGTCATTCAAATTTCTTTTTTCTCCATTTATTATCACCTGTTCACTTTCATAACCCTACCCATGGTTCCAACAAATAAAAAGAAATGCTCTCGTTTATGTAATGCACATAGACCATACATATTCATAAAAGATAAGGTGGCTCAGCAGTAACAGCTGGTTGATTAGACCCTATCCACCAGAGGCCTGGTCCTCAGACCGAGTCCACAAGGGCGCTGACCCCCAAACCCCTCCAGGTAATTCAGGTGTTTTGGTGTAAAGCACGACTCTGCCGTGTATTTTCCAAATGGTTTTTTAGGTTGTACAGTGGAACCTTGGTTACGAACGCCCCACCATGCGAATTTTCCAGGATATGAACTGTCATTCGGTGATTTTTGCTTCAGGATATGAAAGAAATTATAGGATGCAAAGCTTCCCCTTCAAGGGAGTTTCCTTAAATAAATAAATAAATAAATTAATAAATAAAATATATTTCTTTGCAAAGGTTTACAATGTGTGTTACATATCACACTATGACTGGAAGCAAAGAAAGCCACTATCATGCTGAGGCATTTTGGCATAAATGCCTACTTAGACTACTTAAGTCTAGACAGTGGCATAGTGTACTATTAGTATTTACCCCATGTTTTTTTGATGGTGGGGCCAACTACTGGCAGCCTTTTGATAGTTTCTCCTTACTTTTTATTATTATTATTGTCGTTATTACTATTATATTGTATTATTATTGTTTATAATAATGAGTAAATAAATGGTATAAAATACCGACACAATGAAAATAAAACACAAATGCAGTATAATGTGATCCTTTATTGACAACGTTTTCACCCCACACAGTGGGCATTTTCAAGTCACACACGGATCTACCTGGGGTTGGAAGGTACGAGTTATTTATAAGTCAGAATGTTGAGGTCAAGGTGGAGAAGCTGCATCTGTGATCTACCGGGTTGGGGTTATAGAGTCTTGGGTAGCTTGGCAGGGGTATTGACAAGTTGCAGACCTTCTGCAGTGTTTCTATGTTCCTATGTGGGATAGCGATGTAGAAGTTTCTTGGCGATGTTCATCTATGTTATAGAAGCACTGTTCTGGTTGAAATTGTTGGTATTAGAGATAAAGCGTGATTTCCAAGATTCTTCTGTATTGAGTGTTGTCTTCTGTGGCTATAAGTCTGAGTTTCTGTAGTTAATTAAAATGGTTGTGTGAATTGCGATGTTTGTAGCTAGCAATTCCTTGTATCGTCAGTCCTGCTTGCATATTGGTGTTCTGAAACGCGTGTTTGGAGTTTCTTGATGTTTCGCCCCACATATGATTTGTTGCAGTCATTACAGGGGATTATGTATAACCCCTGCAGAGGAATGGCTGCTTGTCCTGTCTACTACTGGTGATGTCCTGATGGTCCTGGTATTCACACAGAGAAATACCTGGACCTTCTTCTAAAGGCTTACTCACTTCGCAACTGACACAATTTTCTTGCGTGATTGCATCCAAGAAATGTCTTAACCAAGATCTACACCTCCTCAAATTGCCAACATCAAACCACCTTTCTCCGCTAGCAGCTCGGACCTATCCTTGAAGAGTGTGCATATGACTTAAACAATGCTACAAGGAAGCTTTTCTCCAAGCCAGAACACTAGGAACAACACTCAGGGGCAACATGAAACAGACGCACCGCCGAAATCAGTCGGCAGCAGAGTTACCACAGCGAATGTTCAACAGAAGAATCAACTTACTAAAAACTACAAACACTCTGTGATAATAGTAATTGGAAAAGTTTAAGGAAGACCTGAAATTATTCAAAATCTTTCATCTCGTCCACGGTCAACCACAAAACTGAAAAGCCCTCAGCTTAGGACTCAAATTCGCAACAGGAATTACGAAACCAAACAAGACCTCCCAATTTCATCGCCAAAAACTACAGACACAATGACTCAGACTTCCAGAAGGCTATCATCAAGGCATCATCTCAGCAGTCATCTCAACACGCAGCTCCCCAGTCATACCTCACGTTACATCAATGCACTCCAAAGGTTTAGACAGAAGACGACGACCTTTAGGGTCACCACCGCTTATAAAGGAGGTGGTGTTTGTTATATGAACACTGACGAATTAATCAGGAACAAAATGCTCAATCTACTTAATGACCCAGATACCTACAAACCTCTCACATCTAACCAAGTGGACAACCTTTACAAAAACTTTCTTCAAAGGACTCGCCGCATTCTGAGGGGCTCAGACAAGGGAAGAAACTTCTGCACACCAGCCAGCAACCCCAACCTGCCAGAATGTACGGCTGCCAAGACCTCACAGGGCCCTGGTTATCCCACTGAGGCCCATATCCCGGGAATAGGCAAGTGCTCCCCACCAGCTCCAGGAATTCTCGCCAACACCTTCTCTACACTCCTTGGGCACTATCGTCCAGCACATCTCAAACACTCGGGTGATCTCTCAATCGCATTCGCAACATCAACATCAGGAACAAAAACTTCCAGCCTTGACGTGACTTCCCTATCACCAAAGTATCGCTACTACATAAGCCATCGATCTCTTTAGCGCAGGAAAATTGACGATTCACTTGATCTTCCCATTCCAGCCACGATTATCATCGACCCTTTTGAACTATGTGTTTTGGCTTTACGTGTTTCTCCTTCGAAAATCACCTCTTTCCAGCAGACTTTTGGACTACCCATGGGTTTCGCCATCAGTGCAGTCCTGGCTAACTTATACATGAACATCTAGAAAAGCCGAACGATTTTCCACCATTATTCCTTCGTCTGTCACCTGGCTCCGTTATGTTGACGGACATTCTCCTCATAACTCCTAAACGCTTCAACGTTCAAGCTCTCAAAGACAAGCTTCAACCAGGTCGAGCCTTCAATCCTGGGGAGTTCCACACTTGAAGAAGAATTCACAGCACTCTCCTTTCCTTGATGTTCTGCTCTCAAAGCTGACCAACGAACTTCGTTTATAAGTCGATCTAAAACCCACCAACCAAAACGATCTTCTCCACTACTACTCCACACCACGACACCAAAACCAAACGTGATGTGATTATAAAGGCTTCTTCCTACGTGCACTCAGAATCTGCAGCAATGAGTTCCTTGAGGAAAATTACTAATAATTGAACAAGTATTTTCTAAACTCACCACTATCCTCGTCACTTCTCGAGACAGCAGACGGCGGGCATTAAACATCTTCAAAACACACCCAGAGAAGATACACTGACGAGAAGAGATACATAGTCTCCCCAACAACTCCAATTGCCAAACATGTTTCCAACATCTTGCCAAAACATCATTCCAAGTATCTACTCCACAACCACACCATCAAGGCCATCACCAGTATAGACAGGACAAGCTCCCATCCTCGTCAGGGGTATACATAATCCCCTTGTAATGAACTGCAACAAAATATATGTGGGACGAAACATCAAGAAAACTCCAAACACGCATTTCAGAACATATGCAAGCGGACTGACGATATCAAGGAATGAGCCTGTGTACAACATCGCAATTCACACAACCCTTTAACTAACACAGAAACTCAAGACTTATAGCCACAGAAGACAAACACTCAATACAGAAGAATTCCTGAATCATCCGCTTATCTCTATAACCACAATTTCAACCAGACAATGGCTTCTATAACATAGCGAACCACTCGACAAGAAACTTTCATTCATCGCTATTCCACATAAGAACATAGAACACTTCAGAAGGTCTACAACTTGTCCAATACCCCATGCCAAGCTACCCAAGACCTCTATAAACCCCCACCCGGTAGATCATCAGATGCAGCATTTCTCCACTCTGACCTCAACATTCTGATTATAAAACTCTTCGTACCTTCCAACCCGGTAGATTCCGTGTGTGACTTGAAAAAGCCCACTGTGTGGGTGAAACGTTGTACAATAAAGAAAAAATCACATTATACTGCATTTGTGTTTTATATTTCCATAATAATGATTTATTAATATTATATAATAGTAGTAATATAAGTAGTAGTAGTACGTACTATGTGGTGAGGGCTCTTGAATTCTAGGAATTTGATAAGTTTTACCTGGAGTTTACCTGGAAGAGTTTTTCGGGGGTCAACGCCCCCGCGGCCCGGTCTGTGACCAGGCCTCCTGGTGGATCAGAGCCTTATCAACCTGGCTGTTGCTGCTGGCTGCAAGCAAACCAATGGCGTACGAGCCACAGCCCGGCTGATCAGGAACTGACTTTAGGTGCTTGTCCGTCCAGCTTGAAGACTGCCCAGGGTCTGTGCTCCAGTTCCTATAATAATAATGATATCCAATATTATTATTATTATATTTATTATAATTACTAACATACTAATAATAAGAAATACATAATAATTATGTATAATATAATAATATAATATATATAATAAAATAGAATATAATAATATTATTTTTTTATTAACACACTGGCCGATTCCCACCAAGGCAGGGTGGCCTGAAAAAGAAAAACTTTCACCATCATTCACTCCATCACTGTCTTGCCAGAAGGGTGCTTTACACTACAGTTTTTTTAAAGCTGCCACATTAACACCACCAATTATAATAATCCAAGGTTGGTAGAACAGCAACCGACCAGGGAGGTACTACCGTCCTGCCAGGTGAGTTTGAAAACTGAAGCCTGTAATTGTTTACACGATGGAGGTTCGCTGGTGTCTTTTTTTTTGTCTCATACACATGCAAGATTTCAGGTACGTCTTGCTACTTCTACTTACACTTGGGTCACACAACACATACATACAAGCATATATATACACACCCCTTGGGTTTTCTTACTATTTTCTTTCCAGTTCTTGTTTCTTGTTTATTTTCCCCCTACCTCCATGGGAAAGTGGAACAGAATTCTTCCTCCGTAAGCCATGCTGTTTAAGAGGTGACTAAAAGCGGTAGCAAGGGCTAGTCACCTTCTCCCTGTATATATTACTAAATGTAAAAGGAGAAACTTTTGTTTTTCCTTTTGGGCCACCCCGCCACGGTGGGGATTATGGCTGGTGTGTTGAAAGAAAGAAATATAATAATAGTACATATACTATGTACGTACTGCAATATAATTTAGTTTGACACCACCACCACTAGACAGCAGGTCAATCAGAACAATGGTCACCAGTGCATATGTGCTTACGGAGTTACCCTCGCGGTGCAAGGAATTCTTGTGATTTCTTACGTTTTGCGCAGTTAATTCACCAGATTTCTTTCTTCTGACCATGGGTCTTAAGAAAATACGTTAGTGCAATAGAGAGTGCTGAGAAGAAAAAGATGATTTGCTGTGGCATGCAAAGAGTACGTAACCTTTATTCGCCGCATGGACACACCCTCATTTACAGGCTATCTCCCCCAACCAGCGAACCCAGGTTATGCTAAGAGTTGTTGATGGGGCCCCATCGTTCAACTAGTGACCAGGTTCTAGCCAATAAGAAGGTGGGATTGGCAATCGCAGAGGTTATGTGGATACCGCTCTCCTGTCTGCCCTTGTCATTCCCATTCTAGAGCTGGTTGAGCACGGTCTGCTATCTTGTGGCTTCTATTTCTGCCCTTGCTTACCGTGACGTGCACTATACTTATTACTGTACATAGTGTACCATATTGCTGTTCTAAATGGTGAAGGAATAATATAAGTCTAAACATTTCTGCTGTGTTTTCTTTTGCTTCCCATTACACTGGGATAGACAGGCCTTTGAAAGCCTAGGTTTAATATGGGTAACCCTGTCTGGGAGCTGAGCTGGACTTAAAGAAACGGTTGAGCTTAGGGTGAAGCTTGTAGCAGAACATTGTGTAGCTTGCTGACTCGCTCGCTTTACAAATTTTGCGAGTCAGTTGCTTATGAACACCTTGCTATTGTGTGATCGTTCAACAGCTCGCTACTAGCTTGTTTCAGTGTGCTCGCTTCGCTACGGTCCAATCTTGTGTGCAGTCGCTTTGCTGATTCGTTATTCTGGATCGTACTGTGCATAGCTAAGCGTGTTCTGCAAATTAACGTGTTGCGTTGGGGGTATTCTCGTACTGTGCAATAGCGAATACTTATGCCACCTAGACGAGTCAGACGCCTGGTGTCCGGCATATACTTTGCATAACCTTCCTATTGTCCCCTACAGCGTTGTTGGCAAATTGCTACTTTCCATTGGCATTCCCTATAAACCGCAACTACTACAGCTGCGCAACTGCGTTCACTTATTGCTGACAAACATTATTGAAGAAGAGATGGCACATCAAACTCCTCCTCTACGGGAGCTAGGGAAAAAACTCCTATTTCCTCGCATGAGGAAGATGAATACACCTACGGAGCAGATTGCAGTATAGTGCAGCTGGTTGTCTCGAGGTGAATCACGCCTTGGCACTTGAAGCAGGCAAAAATCGACGCTGGGAGCAAACTAGGGAACAGAGAGCATTCGAAGGGAAGAATTCGATAGGGAAAGAGAAAGGGAGGCAGTTCTCGCATTCTGTAAACGATTTTCAGTTACAAAAAGCAGTACAGCTTGCCCGCTTCAATGAGGCCGAACCAGAGCAATTTCGAAAGCTTCGAAAATCAGCTCGAGCCTTGAGGTGGGCCGGAACAGCACTGGCAGCGTTGTTCATACAGCTTATTGGGAAGGCCACAGGAATTTACGTCGGTAATTAACTGACGCTGAATTCTCTGATTATCAAAGTGAAGACCACAGTGTTGGGAGCATATACATTATCCCAGCTAAAATATCGAAAGACCCTTCAAATTGAACAGGCGGCAGCTTGTCAATCCCTGGTGGACTTTGTGAGACAGAAAAACCAAAGCTTTACCAGCTTGGTAAAAGCGAGTGTGTCTCTAACTTAGAGGACTGGTGCAGCTTTTATTCCTGATTGATAACCTGCTGGAGTCTGTTGGACCCGAGGTTCGGTCTTTCTGCAGGATCGTGACCTAACCACTGCATTGGAGGCAGCAGGTGGGCTGAGGTAGCCGGGGGGGGGCGCTTTCGAAACGAACCGCTCCTTGTCCGAGCGGTCCGTCTCTCTTTTCAACAGTCTGGCTGAGCAGAGATTGACAACAATTGGAAATGAAGTGCCACCGGATGAGAGCGTCTACGTCATCTCAACTAAGTCACCTGGTGAGTCCAACGCTTCTCAACATATGGTCCCCCTGCCGGAGAGGTCAAACTACTTATGGAGCATCTCGACAAAAATATCCACGAGGCACCACCAGAACGACACCACTTGCAACGTCATCAGGGAGTAAAGGGCAAGCCTGTCCGTCTGCTTCAGGTGTAATAAAGTAGGTCACATCAGTCCAACTGCCCCCAAAAACCTCAAACCCATCGGAAAATCTCTAATATCCCCTAGTAACATGTCCCCTAAGAAGTAGAAAAAGGTATGGCCCCTTATTATTGCGAAAAGCTTCTTTCCCCTTCAGGAAAACCAGAACCAACTAAAGTAAATACCTTTAGAGATACTGCGCATATTGCTCACTGTCAGAGAAGGAATATTACCCCCTTTTCAGAGAATACTTCTTGAATTCCTCAGTTTTATTGAAGCATTTGGAGGAGCTATATATTCTGGTTCACTTTGCATAAAATTTATGTACAGTGCAAATATTACACTGGGTACTTGACTGGTAGGTGTCCTCAAAGGATTTCCCATGAAAAATGCCATGTTTTACTGGGTAATAACATTACTACTGTTTAGTTCGTGTCCTGAACCTATTAATGATTAATGCTTCTTCCATGTTGGCCTAACTCGGCAACATCCTCCAAGGGTTGTCTGGAGAGAATGTTGACCTATCCTTGACAACCCTATCTCAATAGCCACGTTTGTTTTTATGAGACACACCGCGAGTCTCGTAAATCAAGTGAACGACCCCGATCAAGCCTTCCAATTCCCAGGTTTGCAGGATTGCCAGATGTCCTGCTGTTTACATGCCGAGGGACTGTCCTTCGGGGAGGAACAACGAAAGACCCTTTCTTATAATTCGCTTTTCGAGGCAGCCATGGGTAAATCCTCTTTGGGTCATCCAGTCAAGTATGAAGTTAAAAGTGCCATGGCGGCACGGTTACCACTGGGAGGTGGCAGCCTAATCCTGAGCCTTTCCTCGGGTTGGGGGTGTGGCAACAAAGAGTACGTACCTTTATTCGGCGCATGGACACACCCTCATTTACAGGCTATCTCCCCCAACCAGCGAACCAGGTTGCTAAGAGTTGGTGATGGGCCCCATCGTTCAACTAGTGACCAGGTTCTAGCCATAAGAAGGTGGGATTGGCAATCGGCAGAGGTTATGTGGATACCGCTCTCCTGTCTGCCCCCTGTCATTCCCATTCTAGAGCTGGTTTAGCACGGTCTGCTATCTTGTGGCTTCTATTTCTGCCTTGCTTACCGTGACGTGCACTATACTTATTACTGTACATAGTGTTATATTGCGTTTCTAAATTGGTGAAGGATAATGTAAAGTCTAAACTTTTTTTCTGCTGTGTTTTTTTGCTCCCATTACACCTGGGATAACAGGCCTTTTGAAATCCTATTGTAATATTGCATTGAATCAAAGCAAGAAATCATTAATAAGCACAAGACTAGGTATGAGGTTGAGGACTTTAGCGAGTTGAAGTAATACAAGCGTAGCCCCTCTACTGTATGTACAATACTAAACCAGAGTCTATAAAGGCTATAGAGCGACAGCAAAGGGTGTACAGTAATTTCGAAACAGTGGACCTCTGTCAATGAAAAGATGGAAAGCTGCTGTTGACTTGGTTGATGGAGATAACAGCTCACAGGAGATATGTAGTGTAGTGAGATAAACATATAAATTGGTACAAACAGTTCTTTAAGACTATATTATTATATATTATAATCTAGGGGGAAGAAAGCAAACCAGTAGGATTATACAGTGCCTGGGTGAGGGTGAAAGGTATTCGGCTTAACCCTTTCAGGATTTCGGAACGTACCCAGTACGGCTGCGCACGCAGGGTTTTTGACGTTTACTAGTATGCCTAAATTCTAGCACCCTCAAATCTTGTGAGAGAAAGTTGGTATGGCCTACACATGAAAGAATGGGTCTATGTGGTCAGTGTGCACATATAAAAAAAAATCCTGCAGCACACAGTGTGTAATGAGAAAAAAAAACGACCGTGTTTTTGGATTAAAAACAGCGACGTTGCACTGTATTTTCGTATGGTTATTTATTGTTGTATTCTAGTTTCCTGGTCCTCTTTTTATAGAATGGAAGACGTATTACAGAAATTGAGATGATTTTTGACTAGTTTAAATGAAAAGTCCCTTTAAATTGAGCACAAAGTAGCAGAAATGTTCGATTTTTTACCAAAGTTCAAATAGTAAACAAATCATGCTATGCATCCAATACACACACTGGTGAGTCTAATATCTTTCACAAGTGTGCTGATTTATTTATACCAATTCTACACTAATGCAGTAGTCTGCATAACAGTAAATCTTCTATTTTTGTGAGAATAAAAATTCAAAGTGGAAAGCAAAAGAATGAAGAGGGGCCTGGGACGTGACTAATGAAACAAGAAAATGCTATTTTAGTTGCCAGGAATGTCCTTTCTTCGTTTATTCTGGACCCATTACGGAAATGGCATCTTTTGAAATTTGTGTGAAATGGAAAATTGCTAACTTCAGACCACTTTATTGTATAGTTTGAAATCGGTAAGTGGTGGTTTCTTGTACTCATTGATAGAAATACATGAGTTCTAGCGAAATAGTTATTGATTTTTGTTGACTAGCACACTGGAATTGTGCTGAAAATAGGGGCTCAGTGGGCAAAATCGCCCAATGCCTAAACATCGTCAGACCTAACTTTGCGAGAGCAATAATTCTCTCTCGTAAGTTTTTCCATCAATTTCATACTTTTGGTGTCATTATGACTGGGTAAAGATTATCTTTTCCATGAAATTTTGGGGGGGTGTTTTTGTTTTTTTTTGAAAATTTGGCGACCCTGAGACAAGTCTCGGAGAGGCCTGGCTACCCAGAAGGGGTTAATTCAGGGGAACTGGAGCACAAATGCACCAAGTCTCTAAATCAAGAGCATCTCACTATCATCAAGAAGCCTTCCTTGAGGGGCAGTTCTTTAAGAAAAGTGTGAACTTCTCCACATGATATGCCGCCAGCATTTCTTCTCCAAGGGATGTAAATGCTGTATTACACTAGATCTAATTAAGTTAGCCTCACAAACTCCGTTTTTCCTCTTATAACACCTCTGACGTTTTTCATAGTGAGAAGCACAACAACTCCCGACCACAATCCTCCTCCCCTCCGCGTCCAGTAATGACAATTTTATTCAATTCTGAGTGGTATATCAGGTTCTTGATTTATATTTTGTATATGTCATATTAGATGAATTGTGACAGATAAATAAGCCCGTAGAGTTGATATTAGGGTTATTTTGTCATGCCTCCCCAAGCAGAATTCAGCCGGAACAAATTAATTGCATTTCAATTAATTTAAATGAGGAAAATTGACCCAGCACACGAACAAATCAAGGTTACGAACAAGTCCACGGACCGGACGAAAATTCTAACTCGAGGTTCCTCAGTATTCTCATTTTTTATGGTCTCATTGATAGAAGGGAAGATGTACTACAGAAACAGATATGATTTAGATTGGTTCCATGACAGAAAGTACGCTTGAAATTAAGCTGAAAAATAGTGGAAATGTTAAATTTTGCCAATGTTTAACCCTTCCAGGGTCAAAGGCCAAAATCCTGAAGTGGTGCCCAGTGGTCCAAGAATTTTCAAAAAAAATTTTTTTATTTTTTTCTTATGAAATGGTAGAGAAATCTTTTTGTGAATGTAATTAAACAAAAAAAAAGTACGAAAATTTTGATGGGAAATTGTGACGAAATTATGCCTCGGAATTTTTGATGTCAGCGATTTTACGAATCGGCGATTTTGCCGACTTTGACCCCAAATTTAAGCCCAATTACTTTATCCAGTCGACCAAATTCTTAGCTATTTTCACAGTATTAACTTCTATTCTATCGATTGAGCACAAGAAATTCGCCAAGTCAACTGTTTTCAACTACAAAATAAAGTGACCGAAATTGGTAATTTTGGCCAATTTTAACACAAAGTTCCAAATATTCCAATAGGATCTCAGAATAAACAATGTAGTATTCCTGGCCTAAACTAACTTTCCTCTGTTTCATTAGTTACGTTTTGAGGCATTACAAATAAATTCCATTTTGATTTTTATTCACATAATGAATTTTTATTCACATCAAAAAATAGAAGATTTACTGTTATGCAATACTGTAATAATTGTATAAATATCATCATCCCCCACATTTTATGAATGTAATATAGACCCACCAGCTGGCGTGTATTAGACGTGTGAGGTCGTTTGTTACTCTTGAACTTCGCAAAAATTAACATTTCCGCACTTAGAGCTCATTCAAGCCCATTTCCAGTGCAAAACCAATCAAAATTATCTCTATTTTTGTAATAAGTCTTCCATTCTATCAAATGAGACCAAGAAACCACAAATACAACTATAAAAAACATACGAAAAAACACTGCAAAAGTCAGCTGTTTTAATCAAAATCACGGTCCTCAGTTTTTTCCTACTCATTATACACAGTGTGCTGCAGGATTAGTTTTATGTGTGGCACACATACCACATAGATGTATTCTCTCATATCTAGGCCCAAATTTACCACTCACAGTTTATCCAGTGAGCTGAGCTCATGACGTAGATCTAACGCCATCGGTTTGGCACTAGAACGTAAAAGCGTAGATCTACGGGACGGACCCTGAAGGGTTTAAGAGTTAACAAATGACGTCACCGTCCAATACGTGTCCAACTGGCCAGTCTACTACGCAGCCCCAAAGGGGTCTAAGAAAAAAATGGGGAAAAAAAAGGAGAGAGATTATTTTATACAATTATTACAATTAATGCAGAGTTAACTTAACAGTAAATCTTCTTCTTTTTATGTGAATAAAAATCAAAATGGACAGCCTGGAGTTGTGACTAATGAACATGAGAAAGTAATTTATTGCCAAGAATGTCTGCATTTTTTATTCTGGACCCTATTTTTGAAAATTGTCATCTCTTGAGATTTGTGGTGAAAATTGACCAAATTACCATTCTGGCCCACTTTATTGGTGGTTAAAATAGGTGAATGGATGTTTCCTTGTACTTAATCAACAGAATGAAGCAATGCTAGTGAAACAGCTATGACTTTGTAGACTGTAACAATGGAATGGGCACTAAAATAGGGCATAAAGTGGGTGAAATTGCTAATGCATAAATTATCGCCCATTGGTTAAGTTGTAATTCTATGCCTAACCACTCTGTAATCTGGTAAAATCACTAATCTCACCCTACAGGTCCCCGATGATGCTGGATTATGATGGTCAACCTGTACTATAATTCATTTTTTCTTTCAACACACCAGCTGTATCCACCGAGGCGGGTGGCCCAAAAGGAAAAACGAAAGTTCTCCTTTTACATTTAGTAATAATACAGGAGAAGGGTTACTAGCCCCTTGCTCCAGCATTTTAGTCGCCTCTTACAACACGCATGGCTTAACGGAGGAAGAATTCTGTTCCACTTCACCCCATGAGATAAGAGGGAATATGCAAGAATAAGAACTAGAACAGAAAATAGAAGAGAAACCAGAGGGTATGTATATATAATGCTTGTACAGTATGTGTAGTGTGACCTAAGTGGTAAGTAGAAGTAGCAAGACGTACCTGAAATCGTGCATACTATGAGACAGACAAAAGACACCAGCAATCCTACCATCATGTAAACAGTTACAGGCTTTCGTTGTTCACACTCACTGGCAGGACGTATACCTCCCGGGCGGTTGCTGTTTACCAACCTACTACCTATGCTGTACTATAATTGTGGGAATTTATAAGATCAAAAATCTTACTGAGACCAATGTAAATAAAACCATAGATGTTTTAGTAACTTATGCCCACAAAGCAAGTAGCAAAAATCATGAGTCAGCACATTATTATTGCTATGTATTTTACACTAATTTTGATAGATACAATTTTAGGAGAATTAAAGTGTTAGAACAATAATAGACTTTAAAATGTAGGTTTTTAGGCTTTTAATGCGTATACATAGATAATAAATGAAGTAGGGAAAAATTAGATACATAGAGACATCAAGTAGTCCTCCAAAGAACTAGTGAGATAAGGATGCTAGTAGCATCTTTTGGATATATTATTATTATATTTATAATCAAGGGAAGCGCTAAACCCGGAGGATTTATACAGCGCCTGGGGGGGGGGGATGTGGAAGGCATTCAGGCTTAATTCGGGGAAACTGGAGCACAATCCAATTCCCTAAATCAAAGAGCCCCTCACCAACATCAAGGAACCTTCCTTGAGGGTGTCTTTTGGATAAGGACCATGCTGAGGCACCACCTTATAATTTTCTGTCTCTTGAGGCCGACATGGTGTTTGCAACGTTATCTGGAAGTTAACAACGTACTTCAGGGCCTTACAACAGAATTTGTGGATATGACTTCTCTGCGCCCAGATCTGTTGGTGACACTTATTTTTTGTATTTAACCCCAAGTCACGAGACCACAATACGGGTTGGGAAATCCAGGGATATTAACTTACGGTTAATAAGCATGCAGACCACGCTCAGGTAATTTGTAATGATATTAATTACAGTTACAGTTTTACTCCTGAAAAGTGCTGTACAAGCCACTTGCAATCGTTAAGTCTGTGGATGGTGTTAATAGTCCTTGATAAAGGAGCTTCTCCACAAGGAGGCAGATACTGCACACATTTCATAATACTTATGATGTACACACTCCAGTAGCTGGTACTGTAATATGGTGTACTACATTCCGTACTGGTACTATAAATACAATGTACACACTCCAATCAGTGGTACCCCAGATTTCAGCTGTAATCCATTCAGAAGGTCAGCCAAATCCGAAAAGCCAAAAACCGATGTAATATTTCCCTTAAGAATTTCATGTAACTACAATTTAATCCATTCAGATATCCAAAAATATTAAAAATACATTTTTTAAAGAGATTTAACTATAGATTTAAACGTACAGAAAATCGATGAGAAATAAATAAAATGCGCAAATTTTAACCCTTAAACTGTCAAACATAGATCAACCGTTCATCTGCGTGGCACTCCGAATATTTTTGAAAAATAAAAAAATCGATGGGGGTTGTAGGATAATAAATGCAGGGTCTTGGCAAAGGTTGGAGTTAAAAGATAAAAAATCACACATAAAAGTGGGAGTTGTCACAGTTGCCTTTGCTGATGACACGTGGCTCTTGGGAGAGCTGAAGAGAATTGCAGAGATTGGTGAGATGAATTTGGTAGGGTGTGCAAAAGAAGAAAATGAAAGTGCAATACAGGAAAGAGTAAGGTTATGAGATAACAAAAAGATTAGGGTGATGAAAGAATGGATATCAGATGCGGGAGAGAGTCGGAGGAGGTGAATGTATTCAGATATTTGGGAGTGGACGTGTCGACGATGGGTCCAATGCAAAGATGAGGTGATCATAGAAATGATGAGGGGTAAATAGGTGAGTGGTGCACTTAGGAGTCTGTGAGACAAAGAACTTTGCTTAGAGGCAAAGATGGGAATGTTATGAGAGTATAGTTTTAACCAACTCTTCTATATGGTGTGAAGCATGGTGATGAATGTTGCAGCTGAGGAAGAAGGGCTGGAAGCAGTGGAGATGTCATGTCTGAAGCATTGTGTGGTGTAATATAATGCAGAGAATTCGTAGTTTGGAAGTTAGGAGGAGGTGCGGGATTACCAAAACTGTTTGTCCAGAGGCTGAGGAAGGGTGTTGAGGGTTCGGACATGTGGAGAGAATGGAGCGAAACAGAATAACTTCAAGAGTGTATCAGTCTGTAGTGAAGGAAGGTGGGGTAGGGGTCCGGCCTAGAAAGTTGGAGGGAGGGGTAAAGGATTTTTGTGTGCGAGGGGCTTGGACTTCCACAGGCATGCGTGAGCGTGTTTTGATAGAGTGAATGGAGAAAATGGTTTTTTAATACTTGACGTGCTGTATGGTGTGCTCATTGTAAATAAAATAAATAAATAAATAAAAAGTACATTTATGAAGGGGTTCAGGGAAACCGGCAGCCGGAACCATACTTCCTGGAATGACAAAAATATCGTAAAATCCGGGGTCTACTGTACAGTGGTACCTCGTATACGAACTTATTCATTCCACAAGGCTGTTCGAGTGCTGATACTGACTAACATTGTTCCCAAAATGATAATGTAAATTAGATTAATCCGTTTTCAGACCCCAAAAATACACTTTACAAAAGCACTTACATAAAATACACTTACGTAATTGGTTCAGTTTTTGAGCTGTTTGTATCCCGAGTTACCACTGTACTGTACTGGTCTATTCCTAAGGATTATTAAATTTATTCTGGAATAATTTGTTTGTACATCATAAACCAAAATTTTGTAATTTGCACAATTGAATACATAAATTATTAAAATGGTTGTCTTAAAAGTTTCTGGTCGCATTGCAGGTTAATGAATTTTAATAAACCATATTATCAGTTGAGAGCAAACTCCTTCTAATAAATGGAAAATTTCTATTCTAAATGGATCCATGGAAATAGTATTTGGCAACCATACTGGAAAGGAACATATTGAAGAAACAAGTGTTGATTGACAGTCTCAATAAGAACTGGTTTTGCATGTATGTTTCTCGTCAGTGATCTTTCATGTTGTAATCTAATGAAATAACTATCATAACTATATATAAGATTAAAATACAGGGAGGGAAGTTAATGTACTTTAATTGATGATTGATTCCGTATAGATTTTATGAGTAAAAAACAGATTCAGTAACACTCAGAATGACATCTAGAATAATTTTAACCCTGTTATACTTTACAACAGACTCACCTTAAAGAAACAACTCGACAAATTTCATTTGAGTCCTTTATCTTAATTTCCTGCATTTTTGGTACCATCCAGTCATTTGTGTGACAAAATATAGTAATATGGGATAATATGTTTGAAGAGTGTAATGTCTTTGAGCGATTACACTTCTATGATATACTTTGTGTGTTGTGTGTGTGTTGTGTGGGGTTGGCAAATATGTGATTATATAACTTCAATAGCATATATGTAATACGAAATAATTTTTTATAATTTTTCATAAAATTATAGTACTCTGAAACATTTGTTTTTTTACCATCTCTGTTAATTTTATACTTGTTAAATGTGTTGTTTTTTATTTGAGTAAGAAGTACAGTATAAGTACTGGTACTGTAATAATAATTTCTAAAACTCCAGAATTGGTACTATAATAGTGATATACTACACTCCATCACTAATCTGGCTGTCCATAATCCAGCACTAATTTCGGCAGCATAATTCAAATTTCCGGGTTACCACACCCAACCTGTCCGCTACTTGGTGCTACTTGCGCATAAGTCATTCAAATTTCTTTTTTCTCCATTTATTATCACCTGTTCACTTTCATAACCCTACCCATGGTTCCAACAAATAAAAAGAAATGCTCTCGTTTATGTAATGCACATAGACCATACATATTCATAAAAGATAAGGTGGCTCAGCAGTAACAGCTGGTTGATTAGACCCTATCCACCAGAGGCCTGGTCCTCAGACCGAGTCCACAAGGGCGCTGACCCCCAAACCCCTCCAGGTAATTCAGGTGTTTTGGTGTAAAGCACGACTCTGCCGTGTATTTTCCAAATTGTTTTTATGGTTGTACAGTGGAACCTTGGGTTACGAACGCCCCACCATGCGAATTTTTCAGGATATGAACTGTCATTCGGTGATTTTTGCTTCAGGATATGAAAGAAATTTTAGGATGCAAGCTTCCCCTTCAAGGGAGGTTCCTTAAATAAATAAATAAATAAATAAATAAATAAAATATATTTCTTTGCAAAGGTTACAATGTGTGTTTACATATCACACTATGACTGGAGCAAAGAAAGCCACTATCATGCTGAGGCATTTTGGGCAGAAATGCCTACTTAAGACTACTTAAGTCTAGACAGTGGCATAGTGTACTATTAGTATTTACCCCATGTTTTTTTGATGGTGGGGCCAACTACTGGCAGCCTTTTGATAGTTTCTCCTTACTTTTTATTATTATTATTGTTGTTATTACTATTATATTGTATTATTATTGTTATAATAATGAGTAAATAAATGGTATAAAATACCGACACAATGAAAATAAAACACAAATGCAGTATAATGTGATCCTTTATTGACAACGTTTTCACCCCACACAGTGGGCATTTTCAAGTCACACACGGATCTACCTGGGGTTGGAAGGTACGAGTTATTTATAAGTCAGAATGTTGAGGTCAAGGTGGAGAAGCTGCATCTGTGATCTACCGGGTTGGGGTTATAGAGTCTTGGGTAGCTTGGCAGGGGTATTGACAAGTTGCAGACCTTCTGCAGTGTTTCTATGTTCCTATGTGGGATAGCGATGTAGAAGTTTCTTGGCGATGTTCATCTATGTTATAGAAGCACTGTTCTGGTTGAAATTGTTGGTATTAGAGATAAAGCGTGATTTCCAAGATTCTTCTGTATTGAGTGTTGTCTTCTGTGGCTATAAGTCTGAGTTTCTGTAGTTAATTAAAATGGTTGTGTGAATTGCGATGTTTGTAGCTAGCAATTCCTTGTATCGTCAGTCCTGCTTGCATATTGGTGTTCTGAAACGCGTGTTTGGAGTTTCTTGATGTTTCGCCCCACATATGATTTGTTGCAGTCATTACAGGGGATTATGTATAACCCCTGCAGAGGAATGGCTGCTTGTCCTGTCTACTACTGGTGATGTCCTGATGGTCCTGGTATTCACACAGAGAAATACCTGGACCTTCTTCTAAAGGCTTACTCACTTCGCAACTGACACAATTTTCTTGCGTGATTGCATCCAAGAAATGTCTTAACCAAGATCTACACCTCCTCAAATTGCCAACATCAAACCACCTTTCTCCGCTAGCAGCTCGGACCTATCCTTGAAGAGTGTGCATATGACTTAAACAATGCTACAAGGAAGCTTTTCTCCAAGCCAGAACACTAGGAACAACACTCAGGGGCAACATGAAACAGACGCACCGCCGAAATCAGTCGGCAGCAGAGTTACCACAGCGAATGTTCAACAGAAGAATCAACTTACTAAAAACTACAAACACTCTGTGATAATAGTAATTGGAAAAGTTTAAGGAAGACCTGAAATTATTCAAAATCTTTCATCTCGTCCACGGTCAACCACAAAACTGAAAAGCCCTCAGCTTAGGACTCAAATTCGCAACAGGAATTACGAAACCAAACAAGACCTCCCAATTTCATCGCCAAAAACTACAGACACAATGACTCAGACTTCCAGAAGGCTATCATCAAGGCATCATCTCAGCAGTCATCTCAACACGCAGCTCCCCAGTCATACCTCACGTTACATCAATGCACTCCAAAGGTTTAGACAGAAGACGACGACCTTTAGGGTCACCACCGCTTATAAAGGAGGTGGTGTTTGTTATATGAACACTGACGAATTAATCAGGAACAAAATGCTCAATCTACTTAATGACCCAGATACCTACAAACCTCTCACATCTAACCAAGTGGACAACCTTTACAAAAACTTTCTTCAAAGGACTCGCCGCATTCTGAGGGGCTCAGACAAGGGAAGAAACTTCTGCACACCAGCCAGCAACCCCAACCTGCCAGAATGTACGGCTGCCAAGACCTCACAGGGCCCTGGTTATCCCACTGAGGCCCATATCCCGGGAATAGGCAAGTGCTCCCCACCAGCTCCAGGAATTCTCGCCAACACCTTCTCTACACTCCTTGGGCACTATCGTCCAGCACATCTCAAACACTCGGGTGATCTCTCAATCGCATTCGCAACATCAACATCAGGAACAAAAACTTCCAGCCTTGACGTGACTTCCCTATCACCAAAGTATCGCTACTACATAAGCCATCGATCTCTTTAGCGCAGGAAAATTGACGATTCACTTGATCTTCCCATTCCAGCCACGATTATCATCGACCCTTTTGAACTATGTGTTTTGGCTTTACGTGTTTCTCCTTCGAAAATCACCTCTTTCCAGCAGACTTTTGGACTACCCATGGGTTTCGCCATCAGTGCAGTCCTGGCTAACTTATACATGAACATCTAGAAAAGCCGAACGATTTTCCACCATTATTCCTTCGTCTGTCACCTGGCTCCGTTATGTTGACGGACATTCTCCTCATAACTCCTAAACGCTTCAACGTTCAAGCTCTCAAAGACAAGCTTCAACCAGGTCGAGCCTTCAATCCTGGGGAGTTCCACACTTGAAGAAGAATTCACAGCACTCTCCTTTCCTTGATGTTCTGCTCTCAAAGCTGACCAACGAACTTCGTTTATAAGTCGATCTAAAACCCACCAACCAAAACGATCTTCTCCACTACTACTCCACACCACGACACCAAAACCAAACGTGATGTGATTATAAAGGCTTCTTCCTACGTGCACTCAGAATCTGCAGCAATGAGTTCCTTGAGGAAAATTACTAATAATTGAACAAGTATTTTCTAAACTCACCACTATCCTCGTCACTTCTCGAGACAGCAGACGGCGGGCATTAAACATCTTCAAAACACACCCAGAGAAGATACACTGACGAGAAGAGATACATAGTCTCCCCAACAACTCCAATTGCCAAACATGTTTCCAACATCTTGCCAAAACATCATTCCAAGTATCTACTCCACAACCACACCATCAAGGCCATCACCAGTATAGACAGGACAAGCTCCCATCCTCGTCAGGGGTATACATAATCCCCTTGTAATGAACTGCAACAAAATATATGTGGGACGAAACATCAAGAAAACTCCAAACACGCATTTCAGAACATATGCAAGCGGACTGACGATATCAAGGAATGAGCCTGTGTACAACATCGCAATTCACACAACCCTTTAACTAACACAGAAACTCAAGACTTATAGCCACAGAAGACAAACACTCAATACAGAAGAATTCCTGAATCATCCGCTTATCTCTATAACCACAATTTCAACCAGACAATGGCTTCTATAACATAGCGAACCACTCGACAAGAAACTTTCATTCATCGCTATTCCACATAAGAACATAGAACACTTCAGAAGGTCTACAACTTGTCCAATACCCCATGCCAAGCTACCCAAGACCTCTATAAACCCCCACCCGGTAGATCATCAGATGCAGCATTTCTCCACTCTGACCTCAACATTCTGATTATAAAACTCTTCGTACCTTCCAACCCGGTAGATTCCGTGTGTGACTTGAAAAAGCCCACTGTGTGGGTGAAACGTTGTACAATAAAGAAAAAATCACATTATACTGCATTTGTGTTTTATATTTCCATAATAATGATTTATTAATATTATATAATAGTAGTAATATAAGTAGTAGTAGTACGTACTATGTGGTGAGGGCTCTTGAATTCTAGGAATTTGATAAGTTTTACCTGGAGTTTACCTGGAAGAGTTTTTCGGGGGTCAACGCCCCCGCGGCCCGGTCTGTGACCAGGCCTCCTGGTGGATCAGAGCCTTATCAACCTGGCTGTTGCTGCTGGCTGCAAGCAAACCAATGGCGTACGAGCCACAGCCCGGCTGATCAGGAACTGACTTTAGGTGCTTGTCCGTCCAGCTTGAAGACTGCCCAGGGTCTGTGCTCCAGTTCCTATAATAATAATGATATCCAATATTATTATTATTATATTTATTATAATTACTAACATACTAATAATAAGAAATACATAATAATTATGTATAATATAATAATATAATATATATAATAAAATAGAATATAATAATATTATTTTTTTATTAACACACTGGCCGATTCCCACCAAGGCAGGGTGGCCTGAAAAAGAAAAACTTTCACCATCATTCACTCCATCACTGTCTTGCCAGAAGGGTGCTTTACACTACAGTTTTTTTAAAGCTGCCACATTAACACCACCAATTATAATAATCCAAGGTTGGTAGACAGCAACCGCCCAGGGAGGTACTACCGTCCTGCCAGGTGATTGTAAAACTGAAGCCTGTAATTGTTTTACACGATGGTAGGATTGCTGGTGTCTTTTTTTTTGTCTCATACACATGCAAGATTTCAGGTACGTCTTGCTACTTCTACTTACACTTGGGTCACACAACACATACATACAAGCATATATATACACACCCCTTGGGTTTTCTTACTATTTTCTTTCCAGTTCTTGTTTCTTGTTTATTTTCCTCTTACCTCCATGGGAAAGTGGAACAGAATTCTTCCTCCGTAAGCCATGCTGTTTAAGAGGTGACTAAAAGCGGTAGCAAGGGCTAGTCACCTTCTCCCTGTATATATTACTAAATGTAAAAGGAGAAACTTTTGTTTTTCCTTTTGGGCCACCCCGCCTCGGTGGGATATGGCTGGTGTGTTGAAAGAAAGAATTATAATAATAGTACATATACGTATGTACGTACTGCATATAATTTAGTTTGACACCACCACCACTAGACAGCAGTGTCAATCAGAACAATGGTCACCAGTGCATATGTGCTTACGGAGTTACCCTCGCGGTGCAAGGAATTCTTGTGATTTCCTTACGTTTTGCGCAGTTAATTCACCAGATTTTCTTTCTCTGACCATGGGTCTTAAGAAATACTAGTGCAATAGAGAGTGCTGAGAAGAAAAAAGATGATTTGCTGTGGCATGCAAAGAGTACGTAACCTTTATTCGCCGCATGGACACACCCTCATTTACAGGCTATCTCCCCCAACCAGCGAACCAGGTTGCTAAGAGTTGTTGATGGGGCCCCATCGTTCAACTAGTGACCGGTTTCTAGCCAATAAGAAGGTGGATTGGCAATCGCAGAGGTTATGTGGATACCGCTCTCCTGTCTGCCCTTGTCATTCTCCAAATTCAAGAGCTGGTTGAGCACGGTCTGCTATCTTGTGGCTTCTATTTCTGCCCTTGCTTACCGTGACGTGCACTATACTTATTACTGTACATAGTGTACCATATTGCTGTTCTAAATGGTGAAGGAATAATATAAGTCTAAACATTTCTGCTGTGTTTTCTTTTGCTTCCCATTACACTGGGATAGACAGGCCTTTGAAAGCCTAGGTTTAATATGGGTAACCCTGTCTGGGAGCTGAGCTGGACTTAAAGAAACGGTTGAGCTTAGGGTGAAGCTTGTAGCAGAACATTGTGTAGCTTGCTGACTCGCTCGCTTTACAAATTTTGCGAGTCAGTTGCTTATGAACACCTTGCTATTGTGTGATCGTTCAACAGCTCGCTACTAGCTTGTTTCAGTGTGCTCGCTTCGCTACGGTCCAATCTTGTGTGCAGTCGCTTTGCTGATTCGTTATTCTGGATCGTACTGTGCATAGCTAAGCGTGTTCTGCAAATTAACGTGTTGCGTTGGGGGTATTCTCGTACTGTGCAATAGCGAATACTTATGCCACCTAGACGAGTCAGACGCCTGGTGTCCGGCATATACTTTGCATAACCTTCCTATTGTCCCCTACAGCGTTGTTGGCAAATTGCTACTTTCCATTGGCATTCCCTATAAACCGCAACTACTACAGCTGCGCAACTGCGTTCACTTATTGCTGACAAACATTATTGAAGAAGAGATGGCACATCAAACTCCTCCTCTACGGGAGCTAGGGAAAAAACTCCTATTTCCTCGCATGAGGAAGATGAATACACCTACGGAGCAGATTGCAGTATAGTGCAGCTGGTTGTCTCGAGGTGAATCACGCCTTGGCACTTGAAGCAGGCAAAAATCGACGCTGGGAGCAAACTAGGGAACAGAGAGCATTCGAAGGGAAGAATTCGATAGGGAAAGAGAAAGGGAGGCAGTTCTCGCATTCTGTAAACGATTTTCAGTTACAAAAAGCAGTACAGCTTGCCCGCTTCAATGAGGCCGAACCAGAGCAATTTCGAAAGCTTCGAAAATCAGCTCGAGCCTTGAGGTGGGCCGGAACAGCACTGGCAGCGTTGTTCATACAGCTTATTGGGAAGGCCACAGGAATTTACGTCGGTAATTAACTGACGCTGAATTCTCTGATTATCAAAGTGAAGACCACAGTGTTGGGAGCATATACATTATCCCAGCTAAAATATCGAAAGACCCTTCAAATTGAACAGGCGGCAGCTTGTCAATCCCTGGTGGACTTTGTGAGACAGAAAAACCAAAGCTTTACCAGCTTGGTAAAAGCGAGTGTGTCTCTAACTTAGAGGACTGGTGCAGCTTTTATTCCTGATTGATAACCTGCTGGAGTCTGTTGGACCCGAGGTCATTGACGCTCTTCAGAAACATCTTCCTTACTGTTGAGTTATAGACATACAGGTTGATCACAGGATCACCAAGGAAGTCGAGGGTGACATTGGTGAGTGAGGCCTTCATCCTAGTGCAAACAGTGTTTGGTTGATATTCTACTTTAGCTTCAGCTATGTGGGTAAGACTCACGTCATAAACACTTTGAAATGTTGAGAATGAGGTGATTGACGTGTTTCAGCATGATCTGGGTTATCTCTTCTCCCGCAGGACCACCAGTCAGTGACACCTGTTGGAAAGACATCTTTAAGATTTGAACTTCGTCTTGACAAAAATGCTCTACCATTCACACCTTCATTCTCAGCACTCTACATTGAAATGATGCTCTCGACATACGTCTTCTGTCTGCATGGATTGTCACTATGAAACAGTTATCTTTAGATTGTTCACACACATTACTTTCTTGTGGGGGGAGGGGGAAAACTGATTGTATTATGTTTGCCTAGTGGTGTACCACTACTGGTGTGTACTGTGTGGCTTGTGGTGTACCACTACTGGTTTGTACTGTGTGTGCCTTGTGGTGTACCACAACTGGTGTGTATTGTGTGTGGCTTGTGGTGTACCACTACTGGTGTGTACTGTGTGTGTGGCTTGTGGTGTACCACTACTGGTGTGTACTGTGTGTGTAGCTTGTGGTGCACCACTACTGGTGTGTACTGTGTGTGTAGCTTGTGGTGCACCACTACTGGTGTGTACTGTGTGTGTGGCTTGTGGTGCACCACTACTCGTGTGTATTGTGTGTGTGGCTTGTGGTGTACCACTACTGGTGTGTACTGTATGTGTGGCTTGTGGTGTACCACTACTGGTGTGTACTGTGTGTGTGGCTTGTGGTGTACCACTACTGGTGTGTACTGTGTGTGTGGCTTGTGGTGTACCACTACTGGTGTGTACTGTGTGTGGCTTGTGGTGTACCACTACTGGTGTGTACTGTGTGTGTGGCTTGTGGTGCACCACTACTGGTGTGTACTGTGTGTGTGGCTTGTGGTGCACCACTACAGGTGTGTACTGTGTGTGTGGACTGTGGTGTACCACTAAGAACATAAGAAAGAAGGAACACTGCAACAGGCCTACTGACCCATGCGGAGCAGGTCCATGTCCTCCCATCCGGATTAGCCCAATGACCCACCCAGTCTGGTCACCTCCTCTCAAGGAAGGAGCACGGTACCAGACCCAGCAGCACAAGCTAGTCAGGTCCAACTCACACCCACCCACAACCACTCATGTATTTATCCAACCTATTTTTAATTCTACACAACGTTTTAGCGTGAATAACTGTACTCGGGAGTTTGTTCCACTCATCCACAACTATATTACCAAACCAGTGCTTTCCTATTTCCTTCCTGAATCTGAATTTTTCCAACTTGAAACCATTGCTGCGAGTCATGTCATGGCTGGAAATTTTCAGCACGCTATTCACATCTCCTTTATTTATTCCTGTTTTCCATTTATACACCTCGATCATGTCATCCCTAATTCTACGCCTTTTGAGAGAGTGCAGATTCAGGGCCCTCAGTCTATCCTCATAGGGAAGATTTCTGATACATGGGATCATCTTTGTCATCCTCCTCTGTATGTTTTCCAGAGCATTTATGTCCATTCTGTAATACGGTGACCAGAACTGAGCAGGATAGTCTAAATGAGGCCTAACCAAGGATATATAGAGCTGAAGAACAACCTGAGGACTTCTATTATTTATACTTCTAGATACGAAGCCAAGAATTCTGTTAGCTTTATTGCGAACACTAATGCACTGTTGTCTTGGTTTTAGATTACTGCTAACCAGAACTCCAAAATCCTTTTTTGAATCAGTAGTATTAAGATCTACATTAATTAGTTTATATGTGGCATGGCTATTTACCTGTCCAACATTTAAAACTTTGCATTTGTCTATATTAAACTGTATCTGCCACTTCTCCGACCATTGCATCAGTCTATTCAAATCATCCTGGAGTGCTCTAGTGTCCTCATTAGAATGAATTGGACGGCCTATTTTGGTGTCATCAGTAAATTTGCTATGTCTCTATTTATTCCCTCATCTATGTCGTTTATGTAAATTGTGAACACCGCTTGTGACGTGCCCTCATTCTGATTTCTCCCCATTTATGCAAACTCTCTGCTGCCTATCTGTCAGCCATGCCTCTGCCCAGGAAAAAATTTCTCCTCCTATTCCGTGCCTTAAGTTTCCACAATAGCCTCTGGTGTGGAACTCTATCGAAAGCCTTACTGAAGTCCACATACACAATATCATATTCATTACCATGATCTACCTCCTCAGCCACCTTAGTGAAAAAAGTTAGTAAATTCGTAAGACAGGAACGCCCCTTTGTAAAACCGTGTTGAGATTCATTAGTCAATCTGTGCCTATCAAGATGGCTACAAATTGCTTCAGCAATTATTGATTCCATAAATTTTCCCACTATGGAGGTAAGGCTTATTGGTCTATAGTTCGAAGCTAAGGACCTGTCACCTGCCTTGTAAATAGGTATTACATTTGCCATTTTCCACTTATCAGGCACTTGCCAGTTTGTAGTGATATGTTAAAAAGATTAGCCAAAGGTATGCTAAGTTCCTCTTTACATTCCCTTAACACCCTTGCAAACAGTTCATCAGGGCCTGGGGATTTGTTAGCTTTTAATTTCTCTGTCTGAGGACCATGTCACTAGTTACCGCAATCGTGCATAGTTTATTATCGTCCTGTTCTACATAATCTATTATTTCAGGAATATCACTAGTATTTTCCTGCGTGAAAACTGAGAGGAAGTAGGTATTGAGAATTTCACACATATCCTTATCACTGTCAGTGATCTGACCAGAGTTACTCTTAAGTGGGCCAATCTTGTCCCTAATCTTACTTCTGTATACCTGAAAGAACCCTTTTGGGTTAGTCTTTGAATCCCTTGCGACCTTAGCCTCATAATCCATTTTTGCTTTTCTTATTCCTTTCTTTATTTCTCTCTTTAACTGAATATATTGATTTCTTAACTGCCCCTCCACTCTTTTGATACGCCTATATATGCCTCTCTTTTGACCAATGAGATGTTTTAATCTATTGTTCATCCATTTCGGATCATTATTGTTAGATCTAATTTCCCTACTCGGAACAAAAGTTGTCTGGGTAGCTAGAACTATGCTCTGAAAAACGTCATATTGGCAACCAAGATCACCTATCTGACCCATAGTCAGGACATCCCAATTTAGCCCACCAAGGTAATATTAAAGTCCCATGAAGTCAGGCAAGCGAAAATCTGGGACAGAGATTTTATTGCAGTTATCTGGGTAATTCCATGATATATTGAAACTAAGTGATTTGTGATCACTTTCCCCAAGCTCATCATTAACCTCAAGATAATTAATTAGTGAATCTTTGTTGGCAAGAACCAAGTCAAACGGATTGTTTCCTCTAGTTGGTTCTGTCACAACCTGTTCTAAAAAGCAATCCTGAACCGTATCAAGAAAGTCACTAGACTCAAGATTTCCTGTCATAATGTTCCAATCAGTTTGTCTAAAGTTAAAATCTCCCATTATCACAACATTTTCATATCTAGATGCCTTATGAATTTCGTCCCATAACAGCTTACTGCACTCCCTATCAAAGTTTGGGGGCCTATAAATCACACCCAAAATTAATTTGTTACGCCCCTCGAGAAACTGTAGCCAAACAGATTCTGTGCTCGATGTTTCTAATCTTATATCATGTCTAAGACAACATTTTAAATTTTCTCTGACCTACATCGCCACTCCACCACCCTTCCTGTTAACCCTATCAGTGTGGAATAGTTTATAACCCTGTATGTTGCATTCAGAAGGCATTTCTCTACCAGGTTGAACCAGGTCTCTGTTAAACCAATAATATCTATATTACCTATACTTGTAAGTAATCTTAGCTCATCTATCTTATTTCTTAGACTCCTACTATTTGTATAGTAAACCTTAAGGGAGCTAGTCACTCGTTGCCCTCTACTATCTCTCTTTGTCTGTTGATCAATTGATTTGCCATTACTAGCAACTTTATTTTGAATATTGTCTTTTAAACATATCCCAGAGGTATTCCGGTAATAACTGCTGTTTTTAACCCTAATACTGCAGCCTGACTGTTTCCTCCTAACACCCATACCTCTATAATCTATCAGTTTAAATTCCTAGACGAGTCATCAATTACCCTCTCAATCGAATTGGCTAATGCAACCACTCCATCCCTTGCATACATATCACGTTTGCCAAAGAATAGGTCCCAGTTATCAATGAATGAGGTTGCAAGTTCCTTGCAGTACCTGTCTAGCCAGCAATTTATACCAATTGCCCTAGACATCCATTCATTGCCCACTACTAGCATGTACTGTGTGTGTGGCTTGTGGTATACCACTACTGGTGTGTACTGTGTGTGTGGCATGTGGTGTGTACCTACTACTTGGTGTGACTACTGGTGTGTGTGTGCTCTGTATACCACTACCGGTGTGTACTGTGTGTGGGGCTTGTGGTGCACCACTACTGGTGTGTACTGTGTGTGTGGCTTGTGGTGCACCACTACTGGTATGTACTGTGTGTGTGTGTGGCTTGTGGTGTACCACTACTGGTGTGTACTGTGTGTGGGGCCCGTGGTGCACCACTACCAGTGTGTACTGTGTGTGTGGCTTGTGGTGCACCACTACTGGTGTGTACTGCATGTGTGGCTTGTGGTGCACCACTACTGGTGTGTACTGTGTGTGGCTTGTGGTGCACCACTACTGGTGTGTACTGTGTGTGGCTTGTGGTGCACCACTACTAGTGTGTACTGTGTGTGTGGCTTGTGGTGCACCACTACTGGTGTGTACTGTGTGTGTGGCTTGTGGTGCACCACTAATGGTGTGTACTGTGTGTGTGGCTTGTGATGGACCACTACTGGTGTGTACTGTGTGTGTGGCTTGTGGTGGACCACTACTGGTGTGTACTGTGTGTGTGGCTTGTGGTGTACCACTACTGGTGTGTACTGTGTGTGGCTTGTGGTGTACCACTACTGGTGTGTACTGTGTGTGTGAGGCTTGTGGTGCACCACTACTGGTGTGTACTGTGTGTGTGGCTTGTGGTGTACCACTACTGGTGTGTACTGTGTGTATGTGGCTTGTGGTGTACCACTACTGGTGTGTACTGTGTGTGTGAGGCTTGTGGTGCACCACTACTGGTGTGTACTGTGTGTGTGTGGCTTGTGGTGTACCACTACTGGTGTGTACTGTGTGTGTGTGGCTTGTGGTGTACTACTGGTGTGTACTGTGTGTGTGTGGCTTGTGGTGTACTACTGGTGTGTACTGTGTGTGTGGCTTGTGGTGTACCACTACTGGTGTGTACTAGTAGTGTGTGGCTTGTGGTGTACCACTACTGGTTTGTACTGTGTGTGTGGCTTGTGGTGTACCACTACTGGTGTGTACTGTGTGTGTGTGGCTTGTGGTGTACTACTACTGGTGTGTACTGTGTGTGAGGCTTGTGGTGCACCACTACTGGTGTGTACTGTGTGTGTGGCTTGTGGTATACCACTACTGGTGTGTACTGTGTGTGTGGCTTGTGGTGCACCACTACTGGTGTGTACTGTGTGTGTGGCTTGTGGTGCACCACTACTGGTGTGTACTGTGTGTGTGGCTTATTGTATACCACTACTGGTGTGTACTGTGTGTGTGGCTTGTGATGCAGCACTACTGGTGTGTACTGTGTGTGTGGCTTGTGGTGCACCACTACTGGTGTGTACTGCATGTGTGGCTTGTGGTGCACCACTACTGGTGTGTACTGTGTGTGGCTTGTGGTGCACCACTACTGGTGTGTACTGTGTGTGGCTTGTGGTGCACCACTACTAGTGTGTACGTGTGTGGTGGCTTGTGGTGCACCACTACTAGTGTGTACTGTGTGTGGGGCTTGTGGTGCACCACTACTGGTGTGCACTGTGTGTGTGGCTTGTGGTGCACCACTAATGGTGTGTACTGTTGTGTGTGGCTTGTGGTGGACCACTACTAGGTGTGTACTGTGTGTGTGGCTTGTGGTGTACCACTACTGGTGTGTACTGTGTGTGTGAGGCTTGTGGTGCACCACTACTGGTGTGTACTGTGTGTGTGGCTTGTTGGTGTACCACTACTGGTGTGTACTGTGTGTGTGTGGCTTGTGGTGTACCACTACTGGTGTGTACTGTGTGTGTGAGCTTGTGGTGCACCACTACTGGTGTGTACTGTGTGTGTGTGGCTTGTGGTGTACCACTACTGGTGTGTACTGTGTGTGTGTGGCTTGTGGTGTACTACTGGTGTGTACTGTGTGTGTGGCTTGTGGTGTACCACTACTGGTGTGTACTGTGTGTGTGAGGCTTGTGGTGTACCACTACTGGTTTGTACTGTGTGTGTGTGGCTTGTGGTGTACCACTACTGGTTTGTACTGTGTGTGTGTGGCTTGTGGTGTACCACTACTGGTGTGTACTGTGTGTGTGTGGGCTTGTGGTGCACCACTACTGGTGTGTACTGTGTGTGTGGCTTGTGGTGTACCACTACTGGTGTGTAGTGTGTGTGCTTGTGGTGTACTACTACTGGTGTGTACTGTGTGTGAGGCTTGTGGTGCACCACTACTGGTGTGTACTGTGTGTGTGGCTTGTGGTATACCACTACTGGTGTGTACTGTGTGTGTGGCTTGTGGTGCACCACTACTGGTGTGTACTGTGTGTGTGGCTTGTGGTGCACCACTACTGGTGTGTACTGTGTGTTGTGCTTGTGGTATACCACTACTGCTGTGTACTGTGTGTGTGGCTTGTGGTATACCACTACTGGTGTGTACTGTGTGTGTGGCTTGTGGTGCACCACTACTGGTGTGTACTGTGTGTGTGGCTTGTGGTGCACCACTACTGGTTTGTACTGTGTGTGTGGCTTGTGGTGCACCACTACTGGTTTGTACTGTGTGTAGCTTGTGGTGCACCACTACTGGTGTGTACTGTGTGTGTGTGGCTTGTGGTGTACCACTACTGGTGTGTAGTGTGTGTGGCTTGTGGTGTACTACTACTGGTGTGTACTGTGTGTGAGGCTTGTGGTGCACCACTACTGGTGTGTACTGTGTGTGTGGCTTGTGGTATACCACTACTGGTGTGTACTGTGTGTGTGGCTTGTGGTGCACCACTACTGGTGTGTACTGTGTGTGTGGCTTGTGGTGCACCACTACTGGTGTGTACTGTGTGTGTGGCTTATTGTATACCACTACTGGTGTGTACTGTGTGTGTGTGGCTTGTGGTGCACCACTACTGGTGTGTACTGTGTGTGTGCTTGTGGTATACCACTACTGCTGTTGTACTGTGTGTGTGGCTTGTGGTAACCACTACTGGTGTGTACTGTGTGTGTGGCTTTGTGGTGCACCACTACTGGTGTGTACTGTGTGTGTGGCTTGTGGTGCACCACTACTGGTTTGTACTGTGTGTGTGGCTTGTGGTGCACCACTACTGGTTTGTACTGTGTGTGTAGCTTGTGTGCACCACTACTGGTGTGTACTGTGTGTGTAGCTTGTAGTGCACCACTACTGGTGTGTACTGTGTGTGGCTTGTGGTGTACCACTACTGGTGTGTACTGTGTGTGGCTTGTGGTGTACCACTACTGGTGTGTACTGTGTGTGTAGCTTGTGGTGCACCACTACTGGTGTGTACTGTGTGTGGCTTGTGGTGCACCACTACTGTGTGTTACTGTGTGTGGTCTTGTGGTGCACCACTACTGGTGTGTACTGTGGTGTAGCTTGTGGTGCACCACTACTGGTGTGTACTGTGTGTGGCTTGTGGTGCACCACTACTGGTGTGTACTGTGTGTGTGTAGCTTGTGGTGCACCACTACTGGTGTGTACTGTGTGTAGCTTGTGGTGCACCACTACTGGTGTGTACTGTGTGTAGCTTGTGGTGCACCACTACTGGTGTGTACTGTAAGCTACTTCAGTTCAAATATTAACGTCAAATGTTTGTAATAATTACTGAGGGAAGAGTCTGTACATAACGCAGCTTCAAGGAAAGTTAGTTTAATATGTTTATTACGCAACCCATACCCATCCTGTGGGCGGTAGTCACCCCATACCCATCCTGTGGGCGGTAGTCACCCCATACCCATCCTGTGGGCGGTAGTCACCCCATACCCATCCTGTGGGCGGTAGTCACCCCATACCTATCCTGTGGGCGGTAGTCACCCCATAC
This sequence comes from Cherax quadricarinatus, assembly GCF_026875155.1. Lineage (NCBI taxonomy): Eukaryota > Metazoa > Arthropoda > Malacostraca > Decapoda > Parastacidae > Cherax > Cherax quadricarinatus. The sequence continues at coordinate 3,668,873 of NC_069450.1, read as the reverse complement.
CCATCCTGTGGGCGGTAGTCACCCCATACCCATCCTGTAGGCGGTAGTCACCCCATACCCATCCTGTGGGTGGTAGTCACCCCATACCCATCCTGTGGGCAGTAGTCACCCCATACCCATTCTGTGGGCGGTAGTCACCCCATACCCATCCTGTGGGCAGTAGTCACCCCATACCCATCCTGTGGGTGGTAGTCACCCCATACCCATCCTGTGGGTGGTAGTCACCCCATACCCATCCTGTGGGCAGTAGTCACCCCATACCCATTCTGTGGGTGGTAGTCACCCCATACCCATCCTGTGGGCAGTAGTCACCCCATACCCATCCTGTGGGCGGTAGTCACCCCATACCCATCCTGTGGGTGGTAGTCACCCCATACCCATCCTGTGGGTGGTAGTCACCCCATACCCATCCTGTGGGCAGTAGTCACCCCATACCCATCCTGTGGGTGGTAGTCACCCCATACCCATCCTGTGGGTGGTAGTCACCCCATACCCATCCTGTGGGTGGTAGTCACCCCATACCCATCCTGTGGTGTTAGTCAAAAGATTACAAAGGTACATAATGGGTCCAGGACTGGACCCCAAAGTTATGATAGCTGAACTAGTTACAAAGGTAATGAACTGCAGGTAGATCTGGTGACAATCATGACAAGTTACAGAGGTAATGAACCATCTACACTCCTGTACATGGTTACAATCATGAATGTAAGTAATGAGCTACTGACACGTCCACTTTTCTCACTGATGGTTTCTTAAGGAGGTTCATATTTTCGACCTAAAATTACGTATGTATTAATATCATAATAAAGGTGTGAAGGTGAACTTAAAGTTTCCTGATGAATATTATGCAGGCTTTGTCTTTATTTTTATTTGACAAATTTTTATTGAGGTATCCCTATTATTTTTCTCTTTCGCTTTTTTCTTCCTCCAACTTTTTGCTTTTATTTCTTACAAAACAAGAGAGAAAGCTTCTTCCGATCGGGGTCAAATTTTCCAAGCTGGTATACTGTAAACATCCCAAGAGTTTCAAGTTTCTTGGAATACATGGGATGGACAGGTGTCCTATAACCAAATTTGCAGAACCTATTCCAAGCTTCCTAGGGCGCCAATAACTTTCAAAACAATTTCCTGCTTGCCTTCAAAACTTAAAAAAAAAGGGTGCCTTCAAATTCCATGATGGGCGGAGAGTGAAACTCAAGTGTGTAAGTGCATGTCTGCTAATTTTGATTATAATAATAATTGAAATTTTTATTCTCTTTTAATCACGTGAAATATATTTGAGTCTACCTCTTCTGAACGGCTTCAGTATTTAATGGCTAATACATCTTATGACCAGGATAGTTCGCACTAAGTTTAGTTTGTTTGCGGACAGATTCGTCAGATTAATTTATAGAATCTGGAATCATTGGAATCCAGCTTGTGTACATAATCATTGGAATGCAGCTTGTGTACACAGTCATTGGAATGCAGTTTGTGTACACAGTTATTGGAATTCAGCTTGTGTACATATTCATTGGAATGCAGCTTGTGTACACAATCACTGGAATGCAGCTTGTGTACACAATCATTGGAATGCAGCTTGTGTACACAATCATTGGAATGCAGCTTGTGTACACAATCATGGCCATACACAACTGTAGAACAGACCAGCAAGGGGGAGGAACAGCTATATACTACTCAAATCAACTCGAATGTATCAATAAATCTTGCACAAGGGACGAACATGGAGAATATATCATAGCCAAATTTAAATCTAAAGACCTGCAAAACCCCCTCACAGTTTTAAACATCTACAGAGTACAACAGTCAAACATTTATCAAGACCACCTACTAACAGGAGATTTCAACATAAACATACTACACGACCAGGACCCACAAGTAGCCAAATTCACAAACACAATGAGTAACTGCCTGTTGCTACCAGCAATATCTAACCCTACAAGAATCTCCGAGACAAGCATCTTAATAGACTAGCAAACTTACCCTGAACACTGATAAAACCTATTTCATTCAGTTTGGAAACAAAGCTGCAAATGATCCAATTAACATAACGCTAAATGGATCATCAGCCACAAGACTCGCAGAGGGAAAATTCCTAGGTATCCACCTTGGCAGTAGCCTTAAGTTCCAGACACACATACAACAAATCACCAAGAAAATCTCCAAGACTGTAGGCATACTATCAAATATAGGGTACTACATTCCACAATCAGCTCTCCTGGCACTGTACCATTCACTCATATACCCTTATCTTACATATGGAATTTGTGCATGGGGATCAACAACATCCAATCACCTAAAACCCCTAATAGCCCAGCAAAAGGCAGCAGTAAGAATGATAATAAATTCCCACTCCCGCCAGCATACTCCACCAATTTTCAGAAGTCTGAATCTGCTCACCATTAAGAACATCCATACTTATTCATGTGCCTACTACATACACAGAACAATACATGCAAATATAAACCCCCCACTCAAACTTCTCCTCACTAACCTAAACAGGACACATGACCACAACACAAGACACAGATCTCTTTTTGATATACCTCGTGTCCATATCACACTGTGTAAAAACTTTATGCACATAAAGGGCCCCAAAATATGGAATTCATTACCAGAAGATATTAAAGTAACCCAGTCTGAAAAATCAATTTAAGACTCTTCTCAAAAGCCACTTAATCACCCTAGACTAAATGCTAAATACTCGGTACACATTTACTCACCTATGTACTCCCACATCATAACTGAAACAATCACTTTGAACCTTTTATCCATTGTTGACAGGAATATAATTGAATCATTGTTTTTTACAAAAAGCATTTTAAATTATAAATGTATCTTTGTATTATACAAATTTTGATTCATTTATAATTAATATTCTAATGTACAACTATGAAATAATTACTATCCTACTGTACAACTATGATATACTCCTTAGTGTTAAGTAGTCTGTAAGCCAATAATGTTAAGTTGGCCCATAATGCCTAGGCATAATAGAGGCTCTCGTTGCATTGCAACCCACTATTGTAAATACAAAATCTCAATGCACTGTTTGCAAAGACATAAAATAAATAAATAAATAAATAAATAAATAAATGCAGCTTGTGAAAGTTAAGACACATGTGCAACATCTGGATATCTTTATTGTAGACGTTTTGCCATCCAGTGGCTTTATCAATACAGATTCCAGGACATAATTTGAAGACAGTAGAACTATATACAAAAGATGAGGTAATCAGTCCCTCAGCCTTGGAGTTAGTGTTTACAGCATCGTGGTGGTGGAGAATCTGGAGCAAAGGCAAGAAGACTGGCGGTTATATAGGCGTCAGTGGATAAGGACATGTAGCAGACGAGGGCATAGTCACTGGAAGGTGGGATTCCCCAGTGGAAGTAGGTCCTTCCCAAAGGGATGGGTTAGTTGTAGCAGCCCTCGTCTGCTACACGTCCTTATCCACTGACACCTATATAACCGCCAGTCTTCTTGCCTTTGCTCCAGATTCTCCACCACTATGATGCTGTAAACACTAACTCTAAGGCTGAGGGACTGATTACCTCATCTTTTGTATGTAGTTCTACTGCCTTCCAATTATATCCTGGAATCTGTTTTGATAAAGCTACTGGATGGCAAAACGTCTACAATAAAGATACCCAGATGTTGCACATGTGTCTTAACTGTCATATTGTCGGTATTTTATACCTTTCTTGCTTGTGTACACAATCACTGGAATTATTAAATATATAAACACTACCATGTCTTTAGCCTCCATGGATACACATACCTTGTTATGTCATAAAGGGAAAGACATATATTCCATCTTGCTTCAGCCATAACTAGACATACCTGCTGCTTTTCCCACTTGTAGTCACATGCAATCATGAACTTCATGCGCCGGCAGTAGATGGGGTCTCCGTCAAAGTATTCATCGTGGCTTGACAAACCCTCATTTCCATTCACGGACTTGGGAACACCAGGGAAGACCACCAGAACCAACAGTGTTGCTGCAGTGATGATGATAGTGTTTCTTGGGTAATGCATTGTAAACCTGCCAACATAAATCAACATTATTAAATACACAAATAACCCGCACATAGGTGACTGAAACTTATAATGACGTTTCAGCCTGACTTTTACCATAAACTAGTCACAACATTATTAAAATATAAAGACCTGTGCCAACAAGTGGACGTAAGTGTTATACTGTAGATAGCAATTAAGAAAACACACACGGTGTAAGACAAGCTTTTAGACTGTACTCTATATAGATCTTCACACACAGGCACACATGTCCACCCAAAACACTAACATTATATGCATATCGTGCATAGCCTAAAACCGGATTCCAATAATTCTGGTGTCTCTTGAGACCAGAATTAAACAACATTAATACACAATGTCTCGTGGACAGGAATATAGTGTTTTGCTCATTCCTTTAAGGAATACAGGCCATTGTGTTGAGTGCACTAATTCCAAAGAATTACTCCCCTGTAATTCTACAGTTCAATGAAATATTGTGGAATTATCTCTTATCAAGCATGATGCACAACATATGTCAAATTTGTGTTCTAGAATGTTTAAACTTTGACAGTCTTATAGGCCAGAATATTGTTCATAATATTAAAGGTAAAAATATTTTTCACAAAAATACACTGTCTTCTTTGTCAGATGAACAATATAACTTGATATTGGACAAATGTATGTATGGGTGTTGCAACCCCTGAATGGGTTACAATGATTATTATGTATATATAATGTATATTACCTTTAAATTTAATTTTATATTGCTTATATTTGCGATAATAGCTAAATCGTAAATGTATGACTTTATATTATTATTTGACTGTTATATTGTTATTTAGCTTATGTTGTTAGGATGTATATAAAATGTGTTCAGTTAGTCTTGATTGTCAAACTACTGTAATTATCGCTTGTCGCTCGTTATACTGCCGGCTTCTGAGCTTCGCTGTCCACGGGGCTATCACGTGATCGAGGGGGGGGTGTCCTCACCTCTCGTGAAGTTTTCAGTCTGCTAGAGACTCGCTTGCTGGTTGGACAGATTGTCTGTCTCATTATTCTTGTTAGTTCTGTAGAACTTTGTTCACAGAACATTGTATAGACTTAGTGATTTTCGACGTTGTACTGAGGTTGTGTGTCACATAGACACTCTGAACATCTCAGGTCCTTAGCTATAGCTTCTGACCTAATTTTGTACTGGTTTCTGTGCATTGTCACAGTCGCGTTTTTCCTATGCTGAACGTAGATTCAGTATTATGGGAGTTTTGTAACTTTTGTGGAGGATCTGCTGATGGTCCCTACTTAGTGTCGTTATATTATCTCCCAGTTCCTGATTCTGTGTCGCAGTCGCATATTGCATTGCTATTGGGCTTAACATTCTTTGTTGTTCAAGCAGACTGTTCGGGTTGCCAGTCGGTCAAGAAGTTTGTTTATTTGAGGACTTTGTCAGTCACTTGTTTAAGTCTTATTCGAGTCTTGAGACATAGCTAACTACTTAAGAGCACTTACACGCATACACACTTACTTGTACATATTTGTAATATCTTATTAAATGTTAATGTACCTGACGGTACTTAAGAATTATAAATGTGATATGTGCTTTCAGCACAATAATATTGAACTCGAGAGATTGATTTTATTTTAATTGCTGTGATTTAATTTACTTTGATAATATACCTCTAGACAACTTATAGACTTAATAAATTTATTAAATTTTAATTTCTCTAGTTAGTAGCCTACCAGTTGTAATCCTAAAAAGCTATTGAACCATACTGAATTTTAATGGATAATTGGACAAGGATACTGACTACTTGTTACGAAAACCCAGTAACAGGCTGGATGCTAGAAGGGCAGTCCTTTCTAGTATTCACTGGAGATCTCTAAGCTTTTAGAATCGCGTTTTTTGTAACAATGGGTTAGGTTAGTGTGGGATCTGTTTTTGTGAGGTGTTGTCACTTGTGAGTTAGGTGTCACCTCAGGGTTTAACATATAAATGTGCTTCTCTTGCAGCATCTTCGTATATCTCTGAAGATGTGTGTGTAAGCACATGAAAGTGCTCAGGTTTTATTTCCTAGTTTCACTGTGGTATTTTTTTCATATTTGCAATCACGCATTTTATTGTGATTGTTTTAACACACACACACACACACACACACCACACACAGACACACACACACACACAGGCTAAGGAAGGAAGGAGGAGAGACAACAAGAAATGACCATGAAGTATGTGAGGAACTCAACAAGAGATTCAAAGAAGTGTTCACAGAGGAGACAGAAGGGGCTCCAGAAAGACGGAGAGGTGGGGTACACCACCATGTGCTGGACACAGTACACACAACCGAGGAAGAAGTGAAGAGGCTTCTGAGTGAGCTAGATACCTCAAAGGCAATGGGACCAGATAACATCTCTCCATGGGTCCTGAGAGAGAGAGCAGAGGCGCTATGTGTACCCCTAACAACAATATTCAATACATCTATCGAAACAGGGAGATTGCCTGAGGCATGGAAGACAGCAAATGTGGTCCCAATCTTTAAAAAAGGAGACAGACATGAAGCACTAAACTACAGACCAGTGTCACTGACAAGTATAGCATGCAAAATCATGGAAAAGATTGTCAGGAGAAGATTGGTGGAACATCTAGAAAGGAATGATCTCATCACCAGCAGCCAACATGGTTTCAGAGACGGGAAATCCTGTGTCACAAACCTACTGGAGTTCTATGACATGGTGACAGCAGTAAGACAAGAGAGAGAGGGGTGGATGGATTGCATTTTCTTGGACTGCAAGAAGGCGTTTGACACAGTACCACACAAGAGATTAGTGCAAAAACTGGAGGACCAAGCAGGGATAACAGGGAAGGCACTGCAATGGATCAGGGAATACTTGTCAGGAAGACAGCAGCGAGTAATGGTACGTGGCGAGGTGTCAGAGTGGGCACCTGTAACCAGCGGGGTCCCACAGGGGTCAGTCCTATGACCAGTGCTGTTTCTGGTATTTGTGAACGACATGACGGAAGGAATAAACTCCGAGGTGTCCCTGTTTGCAGATGACGTGAAGTTGATGAGAAGAGTTCATTCGATCGAAGACCAGGCAGAAATACAAAGGGATCTGGACAGGCTGCAGACCTGGTCCAGCAACTGGCTCCTGGAGTTCAATCTCACCAAGTGCAAAGTCATGAGGATTGGGGAAGGGCAAAGAAGACCGCAGACGGAGTACAGTCTAGGGGGCCAGAGACTACAAACATCACTCAAGGAAAAAGATCTTGGGGTGAGTATAACACCAGGCACATCTCCTGAAGCGCACATCAACCAAATAACTGCCGCAGCATATGGGCGCCTGGCAAACCTCAGAACAGCATTCCGACATCTTAATAAGGAATCGTTCAGGACCCTGTACACCGTGTACGTTAGGCCCATATTGGAGTATGCAGCACCAGTTTGGAACCCACACCTAGCCAAGCATGTAAAGAAACTAGAGAAAGTGCAAAGGTTTGCAACAAGACTAGTCCCAGAGTTAAGAGGTATGTCCTATGAGGAGAGGTTAAGGGAAATCAACCTGACGATACTGGAGGACAGGAGAGATAGGGACGACATGATAACGACTTACAAAATACTGAGAGGAATTGACAAGGTGGACAAAGATAGGATGTTCCAGAGACTGGACACAGCAACACGGGGACACAGTTGGAAGCTGAAGACACAGATGAATCAAAGGGATGTTAGGAAGTATTTCTTCAGCCACAGAGTAGTCAGGAAGTGGAATAGTTTGGGAAGCGATGTAGTGGAGGCAAGATCCATACATAGCTTTAAGCAGAGGTACGATAAAGCTCATGGTTCAGGGAGAGTGACCTAGTAGCGACCAGTGAAGAGGCGGGGCCAGGAGCTTGGACTCGACCCCTGCAACCTCAACTAGTTGAGTACACACACACACACACACACACACACACACACAAGCGAGAGGGGTGGGTAGATTACATTTTCTTGGACTGCAGGAAGGCCTTCAACACAGTTCCTCACAGGAGATTAGTGCAAAAGCTTGAGGATCAGGCACGTATAACAGGAAGGGCACTGCAATGGAAAATCAGA
>NC_069450.1:3602318-3660273 GCF_026875155.1 Cherax quadricarinatus | reverse complement strand
TCTTCATAAAGTTTCATACTAAACTATCGTGTACTGGTCTGTAGTTAAATGAGCATGTCTGTCGCTTTCTTAAAAACGGGGAACGATTTGTTGTCTTCTTCACTCTGGCAGTTGCCCTGTTTCGATAGACTTGTTAAGATTGTTGTTTCGTGGCACACACAGTGCCTCTGTCCCTCAGGAAAACCACCTTGAGGTATCTAACCCACATAGCAGTTTCTTTCTCTTCCGGTTGTGCGAAGTGTGTCCGATTTGCTGGGGCACTTGATTTAGTTTGATGGAAAACTTTCTGTCTTCCTCTAAAATATATCCCTAAATCTATGCTGAGCTCTTCAAGGTTCTGGTCATTCCTTGTGAGCTACCTAACCTTCCTTCTCAACTGATTACTGGTCCTGCCTGTGGTTTTCCTTCTGATGATAAAATGTACAACATCTCTGAGTCGGATTTGACTTTCAATGTTTTGTCGGTTTTCAACTACCGTTTGAGCCTCCCTTCTTATACCTGCAAAATCGTTTGCTGTTCTTCCGTCTCAATCCTGTTTTCCTTTATTTTTTTCCTTCTGTACTTTTCCATACACACGGGATTTTGCCTCACCACACTTGGTAAACTATGGCTTCACTCGTCTTCCCAGGTCTTTTTTTATGCCCTGGTACAACGTCTCCTCTGCTTCCTGCACCTTTCTCCCACATGAGTGCGCATTTGTGCGTGGTGCACGCATATTGAGTGTGAGTGTGTTCTTCGTCACACTTACATGCACGCATGGGTCGAGTTACAGCTCCTGGTCTTGCCTCTTTCACTGGCCGCTACTATTTAGCTCTTTCCGCTCCTGAGCTTTATTATACTTTATCATACTCTTGTGTGTGTATCATCTAATTGTACTACCTAATTGTGGTTGCAGGGTCGAGACTCAGCTCCGGGTCCGCCTCTTCCCACTGTGCTGTTATGTGTGTGTTCGCAGAGGGGTGGGCAATGATACTACAAAAACTGTCATTAGAGTTATACCAATCTGAGCTATGAGAATGAGACCGAGGTAGAAGCGCAAAGGGTACTGAGATTTTTACCTCAGCTTTATTGCTGCCCTTGTGTTCTATACGTTTCAAAGGTAAAAATCTATCTGCTTACCTAGCGTTATGCCTATATCCCTCATCTTGTGTGCTCTTACCCCATGATAGCATTTGTCAAACCTCTTTTGCAAATCCGTGACTACACATCTGCGTTATGGTTTTCTTCGCAAGGCCTCCATAAATCTGTCACAAAGGTTTATCAGTTGTGACAAGCATGCTCTCCGTGCTCTAAAACTTGCTGGTTTTAGTGCGTAGATGTGCTGTTTCATAAAATGTGTAATTTGGCAATCTCATCACTTTTTCAAAGTTTACTTTTACGTGTGGAAGTAATAGTTACTGGTTGTAATTTTTCGCTGTGCTTTACTAACTTTCCTCATGCAAATAAGCAATAATACAGTCGTTAAGATTTGTGGTATTTCACTGGATCTAAGATCTTTCTCCAAAAGATTCTGACTATAATTGTTAACAAAATTTGAGCAATCCTCAAATCATTTCAAAAGAACCAGAAAATTCGATGGGAGGAATTCCGGTACGCAATTTCAAAGCATGGCTAAAACTTTTAAAACAGTTTCAGGTTACTCTCTTTCTGAGTGCTCATCTTGGTGGCACTTTGCACTTTTTTATAAAAAAAAATGAAATTTCCACAAATTTCGGTTCAGGTGCTGAATGAGCGGGCATACTTTCTATTTCTTGTTGAATTTTTATGGGCTAGTGAATGGTATCAGTTATTCGGTCCGTATGACCTTCCCATGTAATGAAAAAAAAACAGATTCATCACCTGTTTTGTTTAGTGGGTTGCGGAACATAGACTTGTGTTATTCTTTTACAATGTCGGTCATTTTGTTTTCATATCTTTAAACCCTCTTTGTTTAAAAAGTTCATTTAAATTTGTTTTTTAACTTTTTTTATAAAATAAAAATTTTTAAAAAAAAAAAAGGGGTTTCTTGCAATTCTGGAGGCTTTTTTGTTCCCCGTTTCCCCTCTTTTTAAGAGTTTTTAGGGGAAATCGGTACCTTCAAAGATCTTTTTCGTTTGTTTCCTCCTTTTAAAGTATCTTTCCCTTTCCTTTTAAAAAAAAGTTCATGGTTCTTTTGTTTTTGCGTTTTCTAATTTTTTTTAATTATTTTGTTGTCTTTACGGCCCCTTTCATTTTTGGACCCCCCCTTCCCCTCCCCTTTTTTGGTTTGCGCTGTTTTCCCTTTTAGGGGCTTTAAAACATTTTTGGGGTAGATTTCTTTGATCCCCTTTTCTTTCCCCACAGGGGGGCCTTCTTTTATAAATTTCTTGGGAGTTTCCTGTTCCTTGCCTTTTTTTTTCTGCTCTCTGGGACTTACTTTTTTTTCCCTACCCTCTGGTAAACATTTTCCTTGTTTTTCCCACTTTTTTTGGGGATAATTTCCCTTCCCCCCTTAAATTTGTTCATTTTTCCCCCCGCTAAGGTTTTTTCCCAAGATTTCCCTTATTATTTGTTGCTTTCAATCCCCTTATTTTTGGGCAAAACCACCTTCCCCACCTTGGCCCCTTTGCCGTTCCTTACCTTTTATTTTTTCCCCCTTTCTCAAACTCTGGTTTTTTTAACAAAATAACTTCCCCCCTTGTTCCCTCCTTTTTTCCTCAGGAATTGATACATCGGGAAAATCCTCTGTTATCAATCTTAATTTAGTTTCCCCTATGTTCTTTGATGCCTTTTCACCCCACCGCCTTTTTTTTTATTTTAAATTCTTTGGGTTTTATAATACCTTCACCTTTTTTTCCGGTCTTACATATTCTTGACTTTTGACCACCTTATTTTTCTCACCTAATTAGGGGGGGGGGTGGATTAACTCCTCCCCCGCCTTCTTCCTAAATGGGCTATATCCTCTTTTCCCCCGTTCTTGGTTTGTTATCTTTAAAAATGTTTTCCCTGCCCCACTCTCACTTTATTTTTCCCTTCTGCGTTGGATAAAAAACTTCAAATCCCTTTTTCGGTCTTATTCAAATTTTTTTGTGGTGTGTTTTTGTACTACTTATTGGGTTCGGGGTCGGTTTTAGCTCCGGGGGCCCCGCCTCTTCACGGTTTAGGGGGGCCCTCTCTCTCCCGCTCTGATTTTTCAAACCTGTTTAAAATTGAGGGTTTCCCTGCTCCATACTCTTTTCTAGCTTTCCCCTCCACAACTCTTGACTAAAAAATCTTTCCTAAACCCTTTTGGGATATTTGGTCTTAAACTTCCAATTGGGGTTGGTTTTTGTTGGGTTGTTTTGTCCCCCTTTTTTCCCGGTTTTTTAAGTCGAAAGTTTTCCCCGCCCCGGGCCTCCGGTTCTCACCGATTTCCCCCTTATTTTCTCATGGTTTTCCCTTATTAAAACTTTTTGGGAACCTTTTGCTTTTTTTTCGGACTTTGGCTTTGGGGGGGTGAAATTTTTTTTAAGAAATTACTTCTAATTTCCAAAAAAAAACATTTTTCTAAACCCAGTGTTTGTCTAAATTATGGAAATTTTTTAAAATTTAAAAACAGAATTTTTTACAATGTCTTAAAGGCAAAATGGTAAGGGACCGATTCCCTAATCTCGGTCTTACCGTCCTTGTTGGAACCTTTACCATATTTAAGGGTTTCCCTGGTGAGGGTGCCCAGTATAGCTCCCGGGTTTTCGTAAACCATTTACATAAAACACATGGTGCCCAGGAGAAGATACCATTTAAAGATATATTTAAAACAGATACGGGTATGAAGAAAATTGTAAAGCAGTCCCCCCCATAAGTCCCCATAAAACGGATATGGCCCCATGGTAAACCCTTTACAGTTAAAGTTAAGGAGTAACGATGAAAAGCAAGAAAAACTCCCGTTTGGGATGTTTAGGGACCAGGGAAATCACCCCTTGGATTTCCACCACCAAACTTCCCAATTCCCTTTCATAAAGAAGGGTTATAAATAAACTAAGAGGCCCAAATATTTACCGGTGCTAAGTTCAGTTCCCAAAGGGGCCCTCATAGTATTTACCGGAGTACTCATGTTAGTTACCAGATTGCTTAGAAAATTTTCCCAACCCTACATTCTTCCCAAAGAGTGTCTCTAGTTCAGAAACAGGTGCTCCAATTTTTACCAGAGGCTCAAGTCATTTCCCAGAGTCTCTTTGTTTCAGTTACCAAGTCTCAAAATCAGTTATGGTGCTCATAAATTTAAGTTTTCCCCTAGTCAGTTAGAGGTTCATGTCAGTACGAGTCCCTCATAGTCATTCTGGTGTCTCTAGACATTCTGAGTGTCTATGTTCAGTTACGGGTTCTTACAGTTACTGATGTCCCCTATACAGTTATGAGTGTTATAGCAGTTACTAAAGGTCTATAGAATTTACTGAGTGCCTCTAGTACAGTTTGAGTGTCTGTACAGTTACTGAGGTCTCAAGACATTTTCTGAGTCCTCTAAACAGTTATGAGGTCTATAGTAATTTACTGGTGCCTCTAGACCATTAGGGTCCAAAATTATTGTCTCATATACAGTTACTGAGGTTTTCATTGTACAGTTAGGTGTTCTGTACATTTATGAGTGCCTCATGTATTTAATGAGTTCCATATAAGTTACTGGTGCTCATAGTAAGTTACTGGTTTTCCATAGTACATTTACTGGTGCTCATAGACAGTTACTGATGTTCTGTCATTACTGGTGTCTAAAATAAAGTTACTGAGTGTCTCTAGTACAGTTACTGAGGTCAAAAACATTTAATAGTGTCTTAGTACATTTATTGGGTTTTTATAGAAAGTTACTATGTCTCATAGTACTTACTGAGGTCCATAGACAGTTACAGTGCTATATAATTTTACTGGTGCCTCATATACAGTTCTGAGCTTTTATACAGTTCTGATGTCTATGTACATTTTTGAGTGCAAAAAGTACATTACGGGTGTCTTTTAATTTTCTGGTGTCCCAAGTACAGTTACGAGTGTCTCATAGTACGTTACTGAGTGCTCAAGCAGTTCTAGTGCTATAGTACGTCCTGAGTGTTCAATTTCGTTCTGAGGTCCAAGAAATTTCTGAGTGCCTTTAGTACGTTACTGGTGTCCCCAAGAATTACTGGGGTTTCTCATGTACAGTTACTGGTCCTTTTAGTACAGTTACTGGTGTCCAATACATTTACTGAGTGTCTCATAGTCAGTTACTGAGTGTCTCTTTTACGTTCGGGTGCCTTTAGTCAGTTATGAGTTCACCAAAGTCGTTACTGGTGTCTCTAGACAGTTATGAGGCTATAGTCGTTACTGAGGTCCAAGTAAATTATAGTGTTATGACGTTTTTGGTGTCTCATAGACATTACTAGTGTTATAGTACAGTTACTGAGTGCCCCAAATTTACAGTTACTGAGGGGTCTCATAGACAGTTAGAGTGTTATAGTATTTACTGATGTCTCAAGTACATTTACTGATGTCTCATAGACAGTTACTAGTGTCTCATAGTACAGTTACTGAGTGCCTCTTTTGTTTACATTTTACGAGTGCTCATGTAAGTTACTGAGTGCCTATTAGTACAGTTCTGAGTGTCTCATATACATTACTGATGTCTCATAGTACATTTACTGAGTGTCTATATACATTTACTGAGTGCCTATATTTTCATTTCTGATGCTCTAGTACAGTTACGGGTGCCATTACAGTTATGAGTGCCCCATAGTCAGTTACTGAGTGTCAAGTACAGTTACTGAGTGTCTCATAAAAACATTTACTGAGTGCCTTTAGTACATTTACTGAGTGTTCATAGTACAGTTCGGGGTGTTTAATACATTTATGAGGGTCTCTGTACAGTTCTGATTCTCATAGTAAGTTACTGAGTGTCTCATAGTACAGTTATGAGTGCCCTCATGTACAGTTATGGTGTCTCATAGTACAGTTACGAGTGCTATGTCTTTTTGGGTCTCTAGAAGTTACTGGTGTCCAAGTACGTTAGGGTGTCTATTACAGTTCGAGTTCTCATGTACGTTACTGAGTGTTAAGACGTTTCTGAGTGTCTCATGTACAGTTACTGAGTGTCTCATGTACAGTTACGAGTGTCCTAGTACAGTTACTGGGGGTTCATTTTCAGTTACGAGGTCTCATAGCAGTTACTGAGGGTTATGACATTTATGAGTGCCCCATTAAAGTTATGATGCCCTCATAGTCAGTTCTGGGTCTCAGAGTACATTTTTACTGAGTCCCTCATATTTCGTTACTGAGTGTCTCTAGAACAGTACTGAGGTTCATATTTAGTTCGAGTGCCTTTTTAAAAGTTACTGAGTGTCAAAAATACAGTTACTGAGTGTCTCTAGAAAAGTTACTGAGTCCCTATTAGTACGTTACTGAGTGCACCAAGTAAACTGTTTAAAATTTGAGGCTCATATACAGTTACTGAGTGTTCATATACAGTTACTGATGTCCATAGTACAGTTATGATGTTATAGTACAGTTACTGGTTCTCATAGTCATTACTGATGTTCTAGTACAGTTACTGAGGTCTCATTTTTATTTATGAGTTTCATAGTCAGTTACTGAGTGTTCTATACAGTTATGAGTGTCTCATGGGACATTACTGAGTTTCTAGAAAGTTACGAGTTCTCATAGTACAGTTACTGAGTGTCTCATAGTTCATTTACTGAGTGTCTATAGTACAGTTACTAGTGTCTCATATTTCAGTTACGAGTGTTCTTTAAACAGTTATGATGTCTAAGTACATTAGAGGTCTCTTGTACAGTTACTGAGTGTCTCTGTTAGTTACTGGTGCTCATAGTAAAGTTAGGTGTCTCATAGTCAGTTACTGAGGTCTAAGTTCATTTTACGATGTTATGTACAGTTCGGGTGTCCATAGTAAGTTACTGAGTGTCTCATAGACAGTTACTGAGTGTCTCTAGTACAGTTACTGGGGCCCCTATTTTAAGTTACTGAGTGTCACCAAGTAATTTACTGGTGTCTCATAGTACAGTTACTGAGTTCCATAGTTCAGTTTGAGTGTCCAAAGTTCAGTTATGAGTGTCTATAGTTCAGTTATGAGTGTCTCATAGACAGTTCTGAGTGTCTCATAGTACAGTTCTGAGTGTCTATTCTTTTTACTGAGGTTCAAGTCAGTTACTGAGTGTCTCACAGTAATTTTTTACTGATGTTCTATACATTTTCGGATCCCTCATGTACGAAAATGAGTGTCCATAGACAGTACTGATGTCTCAAAGTACATTTTTATGATGTCTCACATACAGTTTGGTGCCTTTTAGTACATTACTGAGTGTCACAAGTACATTTACTGAGTGTCTCATAGTACGTTATGATGTCTCTAGTACAGTTACGGTGTCTCATTACAGTTACTGAGTGTTCAATCATTTTATGAGTGTCACCAAGTACAGTTACTGAGTGCCTCATGTACAGTTACTGAGTCCCTATAGTACAGTTACTGAGTGCCTCATAGTCATTACTGAGTCCCTTTTCAATACGTTACTGGTGTCTATAGTACGTTATGAGTGCCTCAAATACAGTTATGAGTCCCCTAATAGTCATTTAAAGAGTGTTCTTCAGTTACTGAGTGCCCATAGTACAGTTATGATGTTCTTTATACGTTATGATGTCTCATAGTACATTTGAGTGTTCATAGTACATTTACTGAGTGCCTTTTTTAACATACTGAGTGTCACCAAGTACAGTTACTGAGTTCCTATACAGTTATTGAGTGCTATAGTCATTATGGTCCTTTTGTCGTTACAAAAATGTCCCCAAGTACGTTTGAGTGTCCATAGTAAGTTATGAGTCCCCTTTTATACAGTTAGATGTCTATGGTTGCTGAAGTCTCTAGTCAGTTTTTGAGTCCCACAAGTCTTTTCTGTTAGACGTAGGTTTGAACCCTCATCGGAAATATTTTGAATTTTAAAAAAATTTTTTATTATTATTATTATTATTATTATTTTTAAATTTTACTATTATTATTACCTTATTATTTTTATTTTTTTTATTATTATTATTATTATTATATTATTATTATTATTTTATTATTATTATTATTATTATTTTATATTTCTCATAAATTATATTTAAATTAAATGTGATTTTCGGTGTAATTTAGAAACTTTGACTTAATCTAATTATGATTATTTTTTTAATATCTTTGTTTTTAAAGAAAAAAGTATGATATAAAAAGCTTAAAATTTGTTGAATAAATATTAAATAAAAAATTTTTTGGATTTAAATTTAAAGAACATTTTTTGACTACCTTATCTGTTCTTCGTTATAAAAAAGTTGACAAGTTGTGTTTGGAAAATGTGTAGTTTACTACTTGATGTTTGGAATGTGTGGTTTTTCAATGTTGATGTGTGGAAATGTGTGTGTTACAACGTTATTTGGAACTGTGTAGTTTACAAAGTTTAAGTGTGGAAAAGGTATGTTACAACGTTGATGTTTGGGGAAATTTTAGGTTCAAACCCTTTAATTTGGGGAATTTTGTAGTGTTTTCAAGTTTAGTGTGGAAATTTGTATGTTCAACGTTATGTTGGAACTGTGGTTTAACTTAAGTGTGGGAATGGAGTTTTCAAGTTGAGTGTGGATTGTAGTGTTCAAGTGTGTTTGGAAAATGTGTGTGTTTCAAGTTGAATGTGGGAAATGTGTATGTTAAAAAAAGTTAAGTGGGACTTTGTTTGGGTTTTCAATGTTGATGGTGGAAATTGTAGTGTTGAAGTTGATGGTGGAAATGTGAGTGTTCAAGTTATGTGGGGAAATTTGTAGTTTGCAAAGTTTTATGTGTGGAACGGTAGTGTTTCAATGTTGAGGTGGAAAATGTGTAGTGTTCAATGTTGATTTGGAACTGGTGTGTTCAAGTTGAGTGGGAACTGTGTAGTGTGCAATGTTGATGGGTGGAAAAGGGAGTGTTACAAGTTTAGGAACGGAGGTTTTATTTTTTTTAACGTGTATTTTTCAACAGGAAATTGAGGTTCAATGTTTGTGGGAAAATGTCATTTAACGTTGTGTTGAAAGGGATGTTGAAATGTGTTTAAAAAATTGTGTTAAATGTTGTGTGTGGAACTTTAGGGGACCGTTGATTAGCTTGAGGGTTTGCGGATTGGGGAACGTGTTTTGGGGAATGTTGAGTGGGAAATGGTGTGTTACAATTTATTTGGGGAACGTGTAGGTTGCAATGTTGATGGTGGGAAAGTGTAGGTTTCAATTTTGGGGAACTGTGTAGTTTCAAAGTTGATGTGTGGAACTGTGTAGTGTTTTCAATGTTGATGTGTGGGAAATGTGTAGTGTTTCAAATTTTATGTGGGAAAAGGGGGTTTTTATGGGGGAATGTGTTGTAAAAATTATTTGGAACTGTTTTTCAAATTTTGTGTGGAAATTTTTTTGGTTTAAATGTTATTTTAACCTTTGTTCAAAATTTTTAATTGGAAAGTTTGTTAACCCAAAGGATTTGGAATGTGTGGAAACAGGGGGAACTTTGGGGGTCAAGTTTATTTTAAATTTTGGGGAAAACTTATGTGTGGAAAAATGTTAGGTTTACAAATTTTTTTTGAACGTTTTGAAAAAGTGTTGGGGAAAAATGTGTTTCAAAGTTTTAACTTTTGTCCGTTGGGTTTGGAAATGTTTGTGTTCCCCCCGGGGGGCCCCCCCCCAAGTTAGTTGGAACTTTTAGGACAAAATTTATGGGTGAAAATTTGTTTACTTGATTTTTAAAATTAAAATTTAATACTTAAATTTTATTTAAAAAAACCAAAAATTTTAATTTTTGGTTTTAAAAGTATTAGGCCTTGGGGGGGTTAAACTTTCCCCAAAATTTTTTAAAACTGGAAATTTCAAATTAAATTTTAATTTTTTAAACCTTTAGGGTTAAAAAAGTTTTTAAGTGAATGGGGGCTGTTTTTAAAAAAAAAATTTAATGGAAAACTGGAGTTTAAAGGATTTAATGTTTTGGTTTTGGTGGGTTGGGAAAAATTTATTAAGTTAAATAAAATGTTATTTAAAAAAAAATTTAAATAGGAAAAAAAAAAAAGCCAAACCGAAAAAGGATTAATACCTTTGAAAATTTTTTTTTAAAAAAAAATTAAAAAAAAATTTTTTTTTTATGAAATTAAAAGAAGAATTTATTTTAAAAAAAGGGTTTTTAAACCCCAAAATTACCTTTCAAAATTTATCATTCAAAAAGGAAAAAACCCTATTGTAGAAAAATAGGAAAAAACCCAAAAAGCCCGGGGCAGATGACTTTTTTCCCTTGGGGTCCCTTTTACCTTTTTTATTATAAAAAAAGGAAAATTTTTTTTGTTTTTTAAAAATGAAGATAAATAACACTAAAAAGAACTAACACCGGTCTAAGCCTTTTTCAAAAGGGGCATTTTAAATTAAAGGAATATTTACAAGTTGTTTCTAGAAAATAGAAAACTTCCCCTCCCCCTTATACATTACAAAACCTTTTTCATCTTCTTTAAACTGGTTCTGTATTGGCTTTAATGTGCGGGAGTCGTTCCTTCCTTTTTTTGCGTAATAAACAAAAAAAGGAAATTTGTGCTTGGAAGTACACAATCCCCCCTAAAAAAGAATTGCCTTTTGGTCCCACCTTACAAATACCCCAACCAAAGGGGGGGAGGGGTTTAAGGCAGGAAGATTTTTGGATTTATAAAATATACTATTACTCTATACTTACTAATACCTACCCCTTTTCCTGCCTAATTCCTCCTGTCCCCCCCGGTTATTACTTTGTCTGGGTGGCTTTTGTCTAACTTTTTTTTTTTTGTGCGGGTTTTTTGGAGGGGTACAATAAAAAGGGTTTTTATGCGGCCCAATGATGTGGGTCTACAAAGTTGGCTCCCTCCCCCTAGTACTATGATTGCTTTTGTTCCCAACCTTGACAAAATTGACAGCAAAATATTCTGGACACTGTTTGTGAGCAATTTTATAAACATGATTTATCTTCAGTTGTTTTACTCTGTCTTCAACATTCAGCATATCCAACTGCTGTAATTCATCCTGGCCTACATGTTCTCTTGGTCCCAGCCCCAGGATGAATCTTACGATTTTGTTCTGGGTGATTTGCAGTCTATCTTTCAGTTTTTTTGTCAAGGCAGAGTACCATGAAGAGCAAGCGTAATCCATATGGCATTGTGTAAGCCTCAGTAGGTAGACACTGTGCTTGTCTATACAGGAACTTCAGTCTGGCATTCGCTTTCTTTACTACACTGTTCCCTATCAATTCTCCTAACATGCATGGGTCAAAGGGGATTCCCAGATATTTTACTGATGAAACCAAAGTGATGGGCTCCCCATTACACTGAACATTAAAAATATTTACCCTTCTCAGTTTATGTTTCGTGCCAAAGAGAATGGCTTCAGTTTTCCCGAGGTGTAATGATAGTTTTTTGTCTACTAACCATTTGCTGCTGGACTCCAGTTCCAGTGTTAAAACATTAGCAATATCTTGTGGGTCTTTACCTGACACTAACAGAGCACTGTCACCTGCATACAGTAGGAGTTTGCACTTGACACTGATAGGCATATCATTGACATAACATAAGAATAATAAGGGACCCAGAATACTACCTTGGGGAACTCCACATGTTATCGGCAGGGGTTCTGATTCCGTTTTGTTGATTTTGACTATTTGTCTCCTGTTGCTAAGGTAGGACTTAAACCAGTCTACAGAACCCATACCGATAGCTTGAAGTTTCTTACATAATATATTGTGGTTGACAGTATCGAAGGCCTTTTGCAGGTCTAAGGTTACCATACCTATGAGGTTCCCCTTTGACATTTCTGTTCTCAGGTAATCCATCAGATTAATAAGGGAGGTGTCGGTTGAGTAGGATCTTCTAAAGCCCGATTGATAGCTATGGAGAATGTTGTTGTCATTAAGGTACTTAACTACTTGAGAATACACCGCCCTCTCTAGAATTTTAGATATTATACAGAGTATACTAACAGGCCTATAGTTGCTTACATCAGACCTACTATTTTTCTTGACGATAGGAGTAACTCTGGCCTCATTGAACCCCTCCGGTACGGTATTAGTGGTGATTGTTAGATTGGTATTAGTGGTGATTGATAGATTTATTATGTGAGCAATAGGGATTGATAGTTCAGAAGCACCATCTTTTAGGAACTTAGACGGGATTTCATCCGGGCCAGTGCTCTTAGTTGGGTTTAACCTGCTTAGTTCTTTTTGAATAAAGTCATGAGATACACTTACTAGTTGACAACTGTTTGGGGTTACCCCTTTATTGGTATAGTATGTTTGAAACTTATCAGAATCTGTGTTAAAGGTATTTGATGCAGCTGGTAGTTTACTTACTAGTGTTGATGCAACAGATGTGTAGTAGGAATTAAAGCAATTTGCCACCTTAGATGTTTCGTGGCATACCTCATTATCGATAGTGAGCACTATGTTAGACCTATCTATTGGCTTATGGCTATACCCCAACTGTTTTAGTTGTTGCCAGAGCTTTCTGGGGTTATGCTTATACTCTTCAATTTTTGAGCAATAGTGCTTTGCCTTTGCTCCTTTTATAAGTCTCTGTGCTCTGTTCCTCACCCTTTGGAATTCATTTAGTGCTGCAATATTCTGTCTGTTTGCTTTAAATCTTTTTAGCAGCTGGTCTCTGAATTTCATATTATCTAGTATCTCAGTAGTCATCCAGGGTTCAGTTCTTCGTTTAATCATAACCTCTTTAACTGGTGCAATATTATCAAGGATGGTAGTGAACATTGTTTTGAATTTTTCCCAGGCATCATTTACGTCCGTGCAACTTGTTATCTCTGTCCAGTCACAATTGTGTAGCCTATTTACCAGTGTTTCTTCACTGTAGTTTCTAGTTGACCTCATTTTTAATGTCCTGTGTAGGCCTATTATATCCCTAGTGATTTTCCTGGTGCAGTAAATGATGGAATGATCAGTAAGGCCAGTGGTAATTACGCCTGACTGACTAATGTTCTCAGCGCGGTTACAAAGTATGTGGTCAATTAGGGTGGCTGAAAACTGTGTGATCCGGGTTGGTGTATTAATTAGTTGAGTGTAACTATTTAATCCTAGAATTTGCTTATACCTTTTGCATAGCCCGTTATTTTGCTGCTGAAAACAGATGTTGAAGTCGCCCAGTATTATTGTCTCGCAATTGTTTTCAACTCCAGACAAGACTCTGGAAAAGTCTTCTAAGAACTGGTCCTGGGTGGGAGGGCGGTAACTAGTTCCTACTAAGATGGGTTTGGTCTTGGGAAGCAGCATTTCAAACCATAGAATCTCCAGTATATTGTTATTTAAATCAGGTCTTGGGTTGTAAGCTAAGTCATTTCTAATGTAGGCACATACTCCACCACCCTTTCTGTTCCTATCTAAGCATTTTATATTGTAACCTTCTATTTTGACCTCGTCGTCAGTCATCGTATCATGCAACCAGGATTTAGAGATGGTTATAACTGCCGCCCTAATTTTGTTAGCTAGAATCCTAATCTCTGCCAATTTAGGAAGAAGTGATCTTGCGTTGACATGAATAAAGTGAAGGCCTGTTTTCATAAAACAATTATAATCATCAATATATTGCAATGGGTCATTTGTATTAAAAATAGGTAAATCAATGTCATCATTGCTAAAGGGTAACTGTGCCAAAGTGCATTTGTTGCACACAAAATGAATTCTGGCACCGTTGCTATAATTGTACATACATCCATCATGCACCCACCCCTTACACATTTTACATAAGGTGCCTTTTCTGTTTTTCATGCGTGCTTTAGTACAGTGTATGCACCTGTTTGGTAATGTTTGAGGTAATAATGGCTGTATTGTCTCACATTGACCTATGTATGCATTACATATGGAGTTAAGGTTATCGTTCCTAGCTACGAGACCGTCATTATCACAGTCATTCATCTGTCTGTTTTGCCTCTGCACAATTGTTTGAGGTCCTGGATTAATTTGGATAACACCACTTAAGAGCGCTACAATAAGAGCTGTGTGCCACTGTTTTTGTTTGGGTATGCGGTTGTGCCATACCTTGTGGCGATAGTGATATTTACTTTTCTGGTAGGATGGCAACTGTTGGGCTTTTACTGTCCAGGGCGCTGTTACTCCATTCACCTTTTCCAGCCCCCATGACTGATTTCTTTCTTCATGGAACTGAAGAAGAAAGATAAATATAATTATGGCAGCCTGTACCCACCCCTAATGCATGCCATTTTCACTCTTCGCTCTTTTACTCATATACAATAATATTTATTTATCTTTTCCAGTCACCTAGTACACTTAGTATCTGCTTTAGCAATCACCACTGAATTACTAGTAAAATTTCTTCTTCAAAACCCTCTTCACTGCTCACTTTTCCCTTAACTTCACAAACCCCTTACAGTTAACCCCTTATTACACACTCCCCTTCCCACCTCACTTCACAGTCTGGCTTCACCAATTACCTTCTAACTCCTTTCCATTCTGGTAGACCAGAAAGGTTTAATCAATGGTTTCATCCTTCCGAATCCCCCTCAATTCCATTTATCGGGAGTTGTGTGGTGTTGTTCACTCCTGACCTGTTCTGCTGTCTCAGCCATTTTTAAAACACTTGAGTTTATAGATATATTTGGCGTTTTCTGCTATGATTCTCTCACTGTACACTGGTCAGCTGAATATAGGTCAGCTACTAAAACATTAACCTTGACTGTTTAACTATTCACTTCTTTCTCACGACTGGCACTGAGGGATATCCGACCTATAACCTTGGAGTTTTGTACTGTTGATTTGACTATGTCTCCTGTGTTTCCCTCTCGTTAGCACTGGTACAGGTGATATGATGGTGGTACAGATATGATGCTACTGTCAACAGATGAACGTCAGTAAAGATGAGAATTTCACTTCGCTAGTTGTACGTCTGGCAGTAGCTGCTGTTTGGATGCCGGTCAGCGATGTTTAAAGGCTCAATACTTTCCCTCGTTTGGCACTGAAGAAAAAAGTCCTACAGATCTGTCATTTCCTTGGAGATTTATTTGATCAGGTTTTCTGCCATGTTGTCTTCCCGTTGAACACTGGTGCAGTTGATATGGAGGTCAGTTATTTCATTGTAGTGGAAAACGTCTCATGTCTGGTTCACGTCTGGCAGCAGGTCTGGTACTTGAATGCCGGTCCCTCTTTTGTCATATTTAGTCCATTTCGTTGTCGTCACCGTCAGTTTTTATGTCACTATAGGTTCCTTGCATGTTGTTGTAGCAGTACTTGCAAATTTGGCCATCACTGGAGTTCGGATAGGCCCAGGGGACGGCAAGATAGAGGAGCAGCCTTGTGTGTGAAGTAGAATTATGAAGAGGCAAAAGTTTCGTACCATGTTAAAAATATTAGAAAAGTTGAAAAATAAGTTTACTTGATGTAATGTGCAGTGACAGCAGTTGATCTGGCTGTTTATTGGTTGATAAAAGGTTGGTGGGTATTATGGATGTGCAAGTGTTTTAGAGTGACGATAGTTATGTCAGTTCATTATTTTGGGGCAGCTACTGTGTAGGTCAGATGCAGTACAATAAGAATGAAAATAGTGGGTAAGAGGAAATGAAAGTATTGAACTAAAGAAGGAGAGTGATTGGTAGAATGATGATGTAAATAAGGTCGTAAACGAGAGGAAGTTAGTGTATTAAAGAGTGTTTTAATAAAAAGTTGATATAAGGTTGGCAGAGCATATTGAGAGATATAGACAGATAAAACAAGTGATGAGTAAGTTTATTCAGGTATACACAAATACAGTTACACAGATTATTATACATAGCAGCATATGAGGTAGTGAGAATATTTATTAGCAAATTTTGTTGAGATTATGAAGGAGTTTTAGAGATTAATAAGTTGTGAAAGCCAGGAAAACAAATGGGCTTTTCAGTTAAAATTGTTAAAAAGACATATTGGAATGAGAGAAGATGTTGGAAAGCTGGAGAGAATATTTTGATATGTTAAATGTGTATGATAGAAAAGATGAAGTGATGACAAGCCTTGGGCAGGGAGGAGTAATACCTGGTAAGAGTAAGGAAGAGCTGAAGGTGAGTGTGATGGAAGTGCAAGGTATAATGGGTAGAATAATATGGAGTAAAGCAGCTGGGATCTGGGATTAAGACAGAGGCTAAAAGCAGATAAGAATATATATTTGGAATGGTTGGTGAATTTGTTCTTTACTTCCATGAAAGAAGAAGAGATACCTAAAGAACGGTATGAGAAAGAGAACAAGAGACAGTGTGTGTGTGTGTGAATGTGAACTTACCTAGTTGTGGTTGCAGGGATTGAGTCACAGCTGGCTGTGACTCTTCACTGGTCGCTACTAGATCACTTTCCCTGGTCCATGAGCTTTATCATACCTCTTCTTGAAGCTATGTATGGATCCTACCTCCATTACATCACTTTCCAGACTATTCCAACTTTGTGACTGAAGAAATACTTCCTAACATCCCTGTGATTCATCTGAGTTTTCAACTTCCAACTGTGACCCATTGTTGCTGTGAACTATCTCTGAAACATCCTCTCTCTGTCCACCTTGGTTTATATGTCGTTATCGTATCCCTCCTATCTCTCCTATCCTCCAGCATAGTTAGGTCTATTTCGCTTAACCTCTTAGCTCCGGGACTAGTCTTGTTGCAAACTTTTACACTTTCTCTAGTTTCCTTACATACTTGGCTAGGTGTGGGTTCCAAACTGGTGCTGCATACTCCAATATAGGCCTAACATACACGGTGACGGGGCCCCTGAATATTCTTAGGATGTAAATCTTTTTCTTAGGTTTACAGGCGCCCATATCTGCAGAAATTATTTGGTTGATTGCGCCTCAGAGAGGGCCTGTTTATACCCCCCAAGATCCTTTCCTTTTAAATGAGGTATGTAGTCTTTCCCCCCCTAGACTGTACTCCATCTGCGTCTTCTTTGCCCTTGCCCAATCTTTAGACTTTGCACTCAGTGCAAAGTGTTTGCTGGACCAGGCCTCAGCCTGTCAAATCTTTTTGTTTTTTCCCCGGGTCCCATCCGTTTGAATTCCCTTATCAGTTTTCACTCACTGAAAAACAGGACACTTCGAGCTTTCCCTTTCCCATCATGCTTTCAAAAAACCCAGAAACGCCCCTCCAGTACGACCCCTGGGAACCCCCTCTCACAGGAGCCCACTCTGACCCTCGCCATTACCTGGCTCATTGTTGCCCCCCTGACGGCATCCCTAATCATAAATTTCCCCTTCCCTTGATCCCCTTGCAGGGCCTCCACTTTTGCATAACTCCTGCAAAAATCTGCTGTGTCAAACGCCTTTTTACAGTCCAAGAAACGCAGTCTACCCACCCCTCCTTCTTGTTTACTGTTGTCCCCGTCATAAAACTCCAGAAGGTTTTGACCGGGATTTCCCGTCCTACAGGGGCCGCCGTCGTTTGAAACCTCATTCCTTTCTATATGCCCAAAACCTTCTGAAACTTCCCACATTTTTGCATTTATGCTGTCAGTGACACGGTCTTATTTTAAATGCCATGTCGCTCCTTTTTAAAAAATTGGGACACTTTGCTGTCTTCCATCCCTCAAAGTCGTCCGTTTTGACTGATGTTTGAAGATTTTTTAGTGGTACACACAGCGGCACGCACCCTCTCTCAGGACCCATGGAGAATTTTTACCCGGGCCCCCATCGCCTTGAGGTATGGGTTGTATTTATTGTGTGGTGTGTGTTTTAGTGTATTGGTGAGGGTTACTGGAGGTTATTCAGGGATCAACGCCCCAGCCCCGGTCCATGACCACCTCCCGAGGATCGGGGCCTGAAAACTGGGCTTTACGCGGCCACAAGTACCCAACGTACGAGCCACAGCCCGGCTGATCCGGCACGACTTTAGGTATCTTCCAGCTCTCTCTTGAAGGCGCCAGGGTTTATTGGAAATTTCCCCCAAATGCTTGAGGGGGGCTGCTGAACAGTCTTTGGGCCCCGGACACTTAGGTTTTTCCCTAGTGTACCATTGGCCCCCCTATTTTTTAATTAGGGGCATTTTGCATCGCCTCCCCACCCCTTTTTATTTTTGTAGGGAGTTTTTTCTGTGTGCAGTTTTGAGCCCTTTCCTTTCCGGGTTTTTTCCAGTGTAGATTATGATATATCTCCCCTCCTGCTTCCAACGAGTACAAGTCAAGTGCTTCCAAAGCGTTCCCATGTTAAGGGTGCTTGACGAACTTAAAGTGCAGTAAAGGATCTCTGTACACTCCTAATCTGCGATTTCACCTGCTTTGAATGGGATGCAATGTACAGCAGTTTCCAGCCTAGAGAAAACAAGTGTTTTTGAAAGGATAATCACGGTTTGGGCACCTCGTTTTGGAACGTTCTCATTATCCACCATCATTTTTTTTTGCACGGCGATCGTGCACGTTGTGATCCTTGAAAGGAGATCCCAACATTAACTCCCGGGCCCTTAATTTATTTTTCAGCCTATTGTTTTCCAAGTCTGTAGTATCCTGTTCAGTTATTATCCCTCCATTTTTCCCCAAAACGGATATTTGGAATTTGTCCCTTTGAACTCATATTGTTTACCGTTCCCCGGGAAACTTTGCTTATACTTCTTGGGGGTTAACCGCGCCCTCAGCAATACAGCTCTGCGATCCTAGTATCTTCCGCAAAGGATGATACGGGCTTGGTGTATTCTCTGTCTATGTTTTTGTTTTTGGTGTGTGGGGTTGTTTTGGGGTTTTTTCTGTGCCAAGTGTATAGGGGGTTTTTCTAAACAGTTTGCAGATAATTCGTTTTCTTTTTGGGGGTATCATCGTGCATGAGACACAACACAAGCCCGTCCTGTATATAAACACCCCAACAAAATTGTACCCCATATGTCATTTCAGTCAGTCAAAAGCACGGTTAATCACTACCTTCCCAGATAAAGCCCATTTTGGGGATGTGGTGGCAAATTGGGAGCTGTGGCAGACTGACCTTTAAAGGGGGAGAGCGGAGGCTTTCCTTCTGAAATGTCAGTAAACCCTATCGCCTTTCCCTGGCTGAAATTTTTTTTGACACCCCTCCTTGGGTCTATAAAATAATAAAAAATTAATAATATTAATAATAATAATAATAAAAAAATTAATAATAATAATAATAATAAAAAAAATAAAAATAATAATAAAAAAATTTTTAAAAAAAAAATTTAAAAAAAAATTCTGCATTTCACAAGTACATGTACAAGGTAAAAAGTCCTAGACATCAATGACAACTAAAACAAAAAAACCCTTTGCATTTCGGGGAAATTAGGTCAGCTTGCCCAAGGATGCAAAACCCCCCCACGAAAATAACAAACCCCGGGCCCCCTTTTACTGATGGGTGAAAATAGCAACCATGTAAAGAAACCGCCCAATTTTTCTAACTCCGCCTGCGAAGCGAGACTTTTTGCCACCAACCAAGGGCACTCACTGAATTTTTCATTCCCTTACCTTACTGCATTGCTCCTAAGAACATTTTACAGTGCAACGAGAAAACCCCCAAAAGCAACGTCGTTTTTCCCTCTCCCCCCGTGATTCTTTCATATTATAAAAATCCAAGGGTCCCATGTTTTCCAAGACATTAAGTGTAATACTCACACCGCCAGGGAAAATTTATTTTAGCAATTTACAACTTTTTTTTGCGTGTCGGGCCAAAACACTATACACCTTTTAATTAACTTAATACTGAAAACAAATGTACTGCATAAATACCAAAAATTTTCTAAGACTTTTAAAAAAAATGAAACCAGTACTGTTTACTCCTGCCAGGAGGGTTAGGGGGGCACAGCTGAGGGAATTTTACCGGCTTTTTCAGAAACAGCAAATAAAAACTGGGGCAGTTTTCAAGGAAAGTTTAAAGGACAGAACCCTTTCCCAATTTCTCCCATGGCCAAATATCCTCCCCTTGACTTTAAAATTTTTTCCCAGGGGATCAATTGGAAAACAAAAATTTTCATCTCTGAAGCATTTGCAAAACCTCTTCAAACAATAAACCCCACCATCACATAGTCTTTTCTATTAAACTACACAAAAAACTAACAAGGGGGAACACTGAAAAGACCTTCTCAAATCAACCCTAACAAAATATTTGTCTAACCCTTTTTATGCCCCCCAAGTAAGGCTTTTACAACTTTTTTCTCATTGCAGTTGATTTTCTACCCTATTGTATTATTACTGCACAACTAATATAACTACTACTATACTACACTACCTTTCTACTTTCTAACTACTACTACTACTATACCATAGAAAATTACACCCCTAAGCTTTATAACCCTTTGTGTCCAGTATTGTTTTTAACGACTTATAAAGCTCCTGAGAGCGAAACGTTTTCCACAATAAAGTGTTACTTAGTTGCACTTGTTTCATTTACCTAACATTGCGGAATTCTTCAACATTAAAAATGTTGATTAAATTGTCCCCATAGCTCAGTTGGGAAGCGCCAGCTTCCTTGCACTTGCTGGGGTCAAGGTTTGAGTCCTCTTGGGGCCAATATTTTCAATATAATTTGAAAACGTTGACCAAAAAAAAAATATATGTAAAACCCACGTTAGTGAAGTAGGCAGGACCAGGGGCTGAGTCTCGACCCCTGCAACCACAATAGTGAGTCAGGCGCCACCCCCTAGGGAGAATCAGTTTCCCCCTTTCCTTCCCCCATTCCCCCCAAAGGGGAAACATACTTCCCCCACCTACCACAACCTCCCTTATCCAGTTTAAGCCTCCTCCATAAATAGCTCCACCCGTTTCTGTACTTCCAAACTAGCCAGCTTTTGGGTGTTAACAGGGGAAGTACAACCAAAAAAAATTGGCACTAACAATTTAGGGGAGGCAAGTTCAATTGTTTTTACAGATCAGCCTAAAAATTAAATATTTTCTTCGCAAACTTGGGAGCTGCCCCGGGTTTGGATATTCCTCTCTTAAAGTGATGACCTTCTGTCACTTCAGCACCCGAACACACTCCACAGGGCCCCTCTCCCCAAATAATAACTAGAGGCAATCAAATAACAGACAAACACTCCCACATAAACAAAAACGGACGTTCATAGCAGCTGGGAAACTCACAGACCTCTTTAAAAAAATAAACGAGATTCAGCTTTAAAAAGTCCACAACCCCAAAGGTTTGGGACCTTCATTTTTAAAAATCGAATTAAAAAAGGGAAAAAGGACCTGCGTAATAAAATTTTTAACCCTTTTTAAAACCACAATCTAGTTTTTCAAAAAAATGGGGAAACAAAAATATTTTGGCCAAAAAAAAGGTAAACGAGCAAAAATAAAAAGGCCCTTGGGGGGAATAAGGGAAAAAATTTTCAAAAAAAAAAATAATTGCCCCACAATTAATTTTTAAGTGGAAAAAATAAAAAGGGGCCCCTTTCTAAAATTTATTGGATATTTAAAAAAACCAAGTTAAAAGAATTTTTTTTTTTCCCCAGGGTTTTTTTTGGAAAAACCCCAAAAATTAAAAAAAATTTTTAATAATCAGGAAAAAATACCTTTTCGATTAAAGAAAAAAATTTGGGGCTATTTAAAAAATTCTTTCTTTTTTGGGCCATTTTTCCTTAAAAAAAAAGGAAATAAAACCTGGGAAATACGCCCCGTTTAAAATTTTTGAATATCAAACAAAACCCTAATTACCCAACATTTTGGGGCCCCCCGAAAATAAGAACTTCATACAAAGGGGGAATCCATTTGTACAAGCAGAGTTGGTACCCCCGTGAACTTAAGGTTTTAAAAAAATTTACCCCAAAACCCCAAAAAGGAAAATTGTGATTTTTGGTTTTTAAAAAAGGAAGAAAAAATTTTTTATAAAAATTTTAAAAAAATTTACCTAAAAAAAAATTTTCTTTTTTTTTTTTAAAAAATTTTAATTTTAAAAAAAATTGGAAAACTTTTTAATCGTTTTTTATAAGGGAAGGAATTTTTTAAATTCTTTTTTATCAAAAATTTATTTTTTCATTTAAACCTCAATGGGAGGGAAAAAATAAATTTTTAAGTATTTAAAAAAAATTTTGGGTTAATTTAAAAAAATTCTTTTAATTAAATTTTCCCATTTAGGGGGGTAAACCCCAAGGTAACGGTTTTTATTTTTGGGAATAAAATCATTAATAGATTATAATAAAAACCGTGTAAAACTTCTTTTTTAAACCCTTTTTTAACTGAAGTCAGAGTTGTTTCTTTAGTTTTTTTAATTTTAAATTTTAAAAAAAAAAATTTACCAAAACCCCCTTTAAAAAAAAAAGTTTGATTTTTGATTTTTAGGGTATGATAATTTTTTATTTAATTTTTTAAAAATATAATAAATTTATTTTTAAAAAATATAAATTAAAACTAAAATTTATAAATAATTAAATTTTTGATAAATTAAAGTTTGGTTTTGGGACCAAAAAAAGGTAAGCACCTGATTCGGGGGATCCAAGATACTTTACATATATGCTGCTATGTATGATAATCTACGTAACTGTGTTTGTGTATACCTGAATAAACTTACTTACTAATAAGATTATGAAGTATATGAAGACAAGTGTTCCATAGCTCAGTTGGTAGAGCGCCGGTTTCTTTAGACTTGCCGGAGGTCAGAGGTTCGATCCATCTTGGGGACGCACTATTTTAATTAATTAGAATTTGCAATACATTTCTGAGCCAAAAACAACATTTGTAATACATCACGTTAGTGATCTCTCGCATTATCAAGGAATATGGATAAGTACATTTCCCTCTGGTTATATATATACATATATATATATATATATAATATATATATATATATATATAATATATATATATATACTATAATATATATATATATATAATATATATATATATATATATATATATAATATGTCGTGCCGAATAGGCAGAACTTGCGATCTGGCTTAAATAGCAACGCTCATCTTTCCATATAGGCCAAGTAAAATTTGTGTATGCAATAATTTCGCCATAATCATTCTGAACCTAACGAAAAAAATTTATTTCACTGTAATTTGTTTAGTATTTAAATTACTGTAAACAAATTCTAAAATATATTTAGTTGGGTTAGGCTAAAATAAATTGTTCTTGTTATAATAAGGTTAGGTAAGTTTTCTAAGATTCTTTTGGTGCAAATTAATAAACTTTTTACATTAACATTAATGAGAAAAACTATATCTTTAAACGTATAAAGAAAATTTCAGAAGGACTTAATTTTAAATGAGTTCTTGCTAATTGACCATTTTACATATTCGGCACGACATTTAATAATATATATATATATATATATATAAATATATAATATATACTTATATATATATATATATATATAATATATATATATATATATATATATATATATATTTACATATATATGTATATATATATATATATATATATATATATATATATAATATATATATATATATATATATATGTGTGTGTGTGTGTGTGTGTGTGTACTCACCTAGTTGTACTCACCTAGTTGAGGTTGCGGGGGTCGAGTCCGAGCTCCTGGCCCCGCCTCTTCACTGATCGCTACTAGGTCACTTTCCCTGAGCCGTGAGCTTTATCATTCCTCTGCTTAAAGCTATGTATGGATCCTGCCTCCACTACATCGCTTCCCAAACTATTCCACTTACTGACTATTCTGTGGCTGAAGAAATACTTCCTAACATCCCTGTGATTCATCTGTGTCTTCAGCTTCCAACTGTGTCCCCTTGTTACTGTGTCCAATCTCTGGAACATCCTGTCTTTGTCCACCTTGTAAATTCCTCTCAGTATTTTGTATGTCGTTATCATGTCCCCCCTATCTCTCCTGTCCTCCAGTGTCGTCAGGTTGATTTCCCTTAACCTCTCCTCGTAGGACATACCTCTTAGCTCTGGGACTAGTCTTGTTGCAAACCCTAGCACTTTCTCTAGTTTCTTCACGTGCTTGGCTAGGTGTGGGTTCCAAACTGGTGCCGCATACTCCAATATGGGCCTAACGTACACGGTGTACAGGGTCCTGAATGATTCCTTATTAAGATGTCGGAATGCTGTTCTGAGGTTTGCTAGGCGCCCATATGCTGCAGCAGTTATTTGGTTGATGTGCGCTTCAGGAGATGTGCCTGGTGTTATACTCACCCCAAGATCTTTTTCCTTGAGTGTGGTTTGTAGTCTCTGGCCCCCTAGACTGTACTCCGTCTGCGGCCTTCTTTGCCCTTCCCCAATCTTCATGACTTTGCACTTGGTGGGATTGAACTCCAGGAGCCATTTGCTGGACCAGGTCTGCAGCCTGTCCAGATCCCTTTGTAGTTCTGCCTGGTCTTCTATCGAGTGAATTCTTCTCATCAACTTCACGTCATCTGCAAACAGGGACACCTCAGAGTCTATTCCTTCCGTCATGTCGTTCACAAATACCAGAAACAGCACTGGTCCTAGGACTGACCCCTGTGGGACCCCGCTGGTCACAGGTGCCCACTCTGACACCTCGCCACGTACCATGACTCGCTGCTGTCTTCCTGACAAGTATTCCCTGATCCATTGTAGTGCCTTCCCTGTTATCCCTGCTTGGTCCTCCAGTTTTTGCACCAATCTCTTGTGTGGAACTGTGTCAAACGCCTTCTTGCAGTCCAAGAAAATGCAATCCACCCACCCCTCTCTCTCTTGTCTTACTGCTGTCCACCATGTCATAGAACTCCAGTAGGTTTGTGACACAGGATTCCCGTCCCTGAAACCATGTTGGCTGCTGTTTGATGAGATCGTTCCTTTCTAGATGTTCCACCACTCTTCTCCTGATAATCTTCTCCATGATTTTGCATACTATACATGTCAGTGACACTGGTCTGTAGTTTAATGCTTCATGTCTGTCTCCTTTTTTGAAGATTGGGACTACATTTCCTGTCTTCCATGCCTCAGGCAATCTCCCTGTTTCGATAGATGTATTGAATATTGTTGTTAGGGGTACACATAGCGCCTCTGCTCCCTCTCTCAATAACCCATGGGGAGATGTTATCTGGCCCCATTGCCTTTGAGGTATCTAGCTCACTCAGAAGCCTCTTCACTTCTTCCTCGGTTGTGTGCACTGTGTCCAGCACTTGTGGTGTGCCCCACCTCTCCGTCTTTCTGGAGTCCCCTTCTGTCTCCTCTGTGAACACTTCTTTGAATGTCTTGTTGAGTTCTTCACATACTTCACGGTCATTTCTTGTTGTCTCTCCTCCTTCCTTCCTTCCTTAGCCTGATTACCTGGTCCTTGACTGTTGTTTTCCTCCTGATGTGGCTGTACAGCAGTTTCGGGTCAGATTTGGCTTTCCCTGCTATGTCATTTTCATATTGTCTTTGGGCCTCCCTTCTTATCTGTGCATATTCGTTTCTGGCTCTACGACTGTTCTCCTTATTCTCCTGGGTCCTTTGCCTTCTATATTTCTTCCATTCCCTAGCACACTTGGTTTTTGCCTCCATGCACCTTTGGGGTAAACCATGGGCTCATCCTGGCTTTTTCATTATTCCTGTTACCCTTGGGTACAAACCTCTCCTCAGCCTCCTTGCATTTTGTTGCTACATATTCCATCATCTCATTAACTGGCTTCCCTGCCAGTTTCTCTGTCCCACTGAACCCCGTTCAGGTAGTTCCTCATTCCTGTGTAGTCCCCTTTCTTGTAGTTTGGCTTCATTCGTCCTGGCCTTCCTGCTTCTCCCTCCACTTGTAGCTCTACTGTGTATTCGAAGCTTAAAACCACATGGTCACTGGCCCCAAGGGGTCTTTCATATGTGATGTCCTCGATATCTGCACTACTCAAGGTGAATACTAAGTCCAGCCTTGCTGGTTCATCCTCTCCTCTCTCTTTTGTAGTGTCCCTTACGTGTTGGCACATGAAGTTTTCCAGTACCACCTCCATCATCTTAGCCCTCCATGTATCTTGCCCCCATGTGGTCCAAGTTCTCCCAATCGATCTCCTTGTGGTTAAAGTCACCCATGATCAGGAGCTTTGCCCTGCATGCATGAGCTCTTCTGGCCACTCTAGCCAGTGTGTCAACCATCGCTATATTGCTCTCGTCGTACTCTTGCCTTGGCCTCCTGCTGTTCTGTGGTGGGTTATACATCACTGCTATTACCACCTTGGGACCTCCAGAGTGAAGTGTTCCCGCTATGTAATCACTTTCTTCTCTGCTGTTCCCTCTCTCCAGCTCATCAAAATTCCAGCGATTTTTGATCAGCAACGCCACTCCCCTCCACCCCCCTGTTCCCTCTGTCTTTCCTCAGGATTTGGTATCCCATTGGAAAGATGCATCTGTTATCATACCTGTAAGCTTGTTTCTGTGAGAGCTATGATGTCTGGTGATGCTTCTTTGACTCTTTCATGCCACTCCTCCCACTTATTTGATATTCCATCAGCGTTTGTGTACCATACCTTCAGTTTCCTTTCCAACACTGTGGTTTGGGGGGCCTGTGAGGTGGGAGACCTGGTGGCATACTGTGGGATTCTATAGCTCGGTGTTGGGTGGAGGCTGTGGGTATGGATTGTAGTGTGTGTTAGGATGGTGTGATAGGTTGTATGGTTCTGAGAATAGTTGTGTGTGTGCTTGCCCTTGCTGTTCTGTTCTGCTCTGACTGACCTCTGCTGGTTCCATCCTTTTCTTTTCCTAGCCCCTTTCCCCTTTTTTTTTGTCCTCTCCTCAGCTCTGCTTTTCTGTTTTTGTTCTGTCTTGTTGGGAAAAACCCCTCTTGTACTCTTCCATATTTCAATCGGGTTTTCCGGGGGGGGGGGTCCTGTTCCACACTGTTTCCGTCCTGAAATCAGCTTGATTGGTGGGTTTTCTCCCCTTCGAGACCCCCCCATTTTTGAAATTTACAATCTCGTCCACTCTTCACCTATTTCGTGATGTTTTTCTCAATCTCCTTTCTTTTTTCCGCTCCCTTTCAGTGTGGCCCTTTTCTTCTCTCTCTCCTAAGCCCTGGATAAACCTGATTTTGCGCTTTCTTCCCCCCATTGCCTCCCCTCTGTGACTCGGGATCCCCCTGTATTTTTTTTTTTTTTTTGGTCATTTCTCACTTGATTTTTCCAGGGGCTCTTGATAGCCTGGTTGTCCTAGCATTCGACCTATCCCCCCTCTCCATCTGAAACCAGCTGTTCTTCCTTTCACCCCTTTGGGTCCCCCTTTGGGGCAGGCGTATGACTTAGCATAATTCAAAATTTCCCTTCCTTCCTTTTCGGCCTCCACTTATAGCTGTGTCTTCTCTGGTCACTGCCCCGTAACTCGTTTCACCATTTATCTCAACTTCAAAACCCTTATCGGGCTACGCAGTATCGATTTGGCCCCCTTTTCTTTGTCCCCCTTCCCAACCTCTTTTCCAATTTCCAGAGAACTCTTTCTCCATTTTTTCAGAAACTCTCCAAATTTTCTCTCCCCTTTTTGTTCCATCCTTTTCACTGCTCCTTTTCCACGGGGGTTTGTGTGTGTGTGGTGTGTGTGTGTGTGTGCAAAACAACCACTGTGAAAAATAGAAAACTTCCAAGCGCTTTCGTGACTACTCAATTATTAAGGAAAATAAAAGTAATACATAAAGGAAAGGGCATATAAGGTTTAGACCACACCTCACTATAACATCCCACAATAAACAACCCGGCGCGCGCTCTAAGAAAGGGAACCTGCAGCAGGTACGGGGCCAAACTAGACAGGTCCTTCAAAAAAAACCCACCAACAACTTTCTGCCAAAGAAATTAAGAATTTTTTAAAAAATTTTTTTTGCCACTTATTATTAAATTCTTTCGAAATTTTATTTATAATAAATGGATCTAATTTATATAAACCAAAGAAATATTCATATTGTCAAAAATGCTTGTTAGGAAACAAAATTCATTTTTTCCCCCCCCCCCCGCGACCATGGACTTTCTTGATACAACTTTTCAACTTTTTGAAAATCAAATTTTATGGTTAAAATCTCTCCAGAATAAAAAGAGCATTGGAATCTTGTCCAGTTTTAATGCTATATTAGTTTTTTTTAATTAAGTTTGAGACTTTTACCATTTCTGTAATAAACTTTATCGCAAAATTTTTCAAGTAATCTTATAGACACATCCCCAACATTTTGGGGGAAATTCTTTACCAAAACTTTTTTTTTACTGTAACAAGATTTTTAAATACAACTTTGATATTAAAAGTCTTAAGAAGAGAAGGCATATCAACCAAGTTTTCATGGTAAGGGAGAACCAACATATTTTTAGTTGAATAAGGGTGGTTGTCCATTTTTGGATTGTAAAAAGTATTTCTAGCAATTTTAAAAGATTTATCAATTACGTTTCTTGGGTATTTCAAATCATTAACTATTTCATAAATTTTGGATATTTCATCATCTATGAACTCTGGACTACAAACAAGCGAAGCTCTCAAAAACATTGAGAAAACAAACAGTTTAACTCTATCTTGATGTGAAGGATAATATTGTACATAGGAAAAGTTATTTGAAGGCTTTCTGTAAATTTTAAAATTGAATTCATTATTACCCTTAATAATTAAAACATCTAGAAAAGGCAATGAGTCATTTTCCTCAAAATCAACAGTAAAGTTTATAGAATGGGCTAAGCTATTTAAATTACCAAGGAAATGGTGCATATCTACATTCTTGGGCATAAGACACAAAATATCATCAACATATCTGAATCATTTAGCTCTATTAGGAGGACTGTGTTAAGCAGTCTTGTTTCAAAAAATTCCATGTATAGGTTACTAAGAACAGGTGAAAGAGCATTTCCCATTGCCATACCAAACTTCTGAGTGCAAAACTTATCATTAAATACAAATTTTGCATCAACAATGCAAAGCTTAATAAGTTTAATGATAGTAAGAACTGGCAATGGAAAATCATAATTAACGTGTTCTTCAGATAAGAAACTTAATAAATCATCAACAGGAACTTTCGTAAACAAGGAAGTAACATCAAAACTAACCATGTTAAAATCATTTAAGTCAGTCAAGGAGCTTAATTTATCAACTAAATCTATGTTGTTTTTAACATTAAAGTTACAAATTTTGCCAACAATAGGGCTCTAAATGTCAACAAGCCACTTGGATAATTTATATGAAACTGATCCTATGGAGCTAATAATTGGTCTGACTGCATTCCCTGGTTTGTGTGTTTTTATTAGTCCATACATGTAAGATGGATTAGTGGAAGTAAATTGTTTGATTAATTCACCTTTGCCTTGCAGTAGAAGTTTTATTGTTTTATTGAAATTGCTGTTAATAGTTTTTAAGAATTTTTTTTTACGTTTAGAATAGGTTTCAGTGTCATCCAGGAGATTATTAATTTTTTCTTGGTAATCATTTTCTTTCATAATTACTATTGCATTTATTTTATCTGCTTTAGTAAGGTGCAAATTTTTATTATTATTAAGTGTATCATAAGACTTAAAGAATCTTTGAGGGCAATTGGCAATGCTTTGTTTTAACATAGAGTTATATACCATTCCCTTACTAATATTAATTTCATCAGCGGATAAATCAGAAGATTTTTCAAAGTTACAAATGGCTTTTGCAATTTCAACATTATTAAGTTTTTTGGAAGTTGCAAAACTTAAGCCAAAACCTAGAGCAGCATTTCATCTGATAAGTTATTACAATCTGAAATCACCTGTTTACTGTGATCTTATTGTATATATATATATATATATATATATATATATATATATAATATATATATATATAATATATATATATATATATATATATATATAAATATAATATATATATATATAATATATATAATATAATATATATATATATATATATATATATATATATATATATATATATATATATTTATATAATATATATATATATATATTATATATATATATATATATATATATATATATATATATATATATATATATATATATATATATATATATATTATATAATATGTATATATATATATAATATATATATATATATATATATATATATATATATACATATATATATATATATATATATATATATATATATATATATATATATATATATGAATATATATATGTATAATGTAATTACAATTTTTATTTGCTAAGTACAAAGAAAGTCATTTCTGGCAGACTAAACCTTATGCTTAACTACTTAATACTAGGTTCGAATTGAACATCGTTTTTTATATTTCAACAAAGGCAGTTAGTGGTTTAGCAGTAATTGAATTAACAAGTAATTGAATTAACAATTGATTAACAAGTTTCAAAATTATATTTTGGCACTTTATACATAATGAGATTCAGACCATTTTAGTTTTGAAATAATCTTATATTTAGAAAGTTTTGAGTTGTTGGTGGCGATAATATATAGTGTTTGTGTTAGTAATTTTGGGAGATGAAGTGAGTTCTAATTAGAGCCTTGAACTGGTGTGCAGGAAGGGTCCTTTTTGTTTGTTCAGGCAATAAATTCCAGATCTTAGGGATGTTTTTTTGTGCATAGCATTTTTGTTTGGGAGAAGATAACACGAGGGTTATCAAAAAAGTTTTTTGGGTTTTCTAGTTTTTATGTAAGTGTGTTCTTTTGGGTTTCTCAAGAAGGAGTTTGAGAGGGGGGTTTTATAATGGAGAAAAATTTTTCGTTGTATTTAGTAGCACAAAAAAATATAAAGGAATATTTTGTTTTATTAAGCAGGTTCAAGCCCCTTAAATAGTGGGGGAAGTTTGTAATCAATCTCACAAAAATTTTTTTCGGGTTTTAATAAAAAGGGTTTAAGGTGATTTGCTGTTTTTGGGAAACCCCATGTACAAATACCATGGGTGAGAAAAGGGGTTTGTTTGAGAGAGGGGGTAAAGAGCAATTTGGTGCCGTTTGGAGTACACAGTACTGTATCTAGAAAATATGCCTACTGTTTTCAAATGTTTTTTTGAAACATCCCGTAGTGGGTTTTAAAATTTTTAAAAAAAAAAAAGCCCAGAAAATCAAGTGGACCCCCTAGAAATTTTCCGTCAGTGTGTCTTGAAATGGGTGAACCATTTATAAATATTTTTAAGGGCTAAATATTTCCACCCTCTTTTGAAAAGGGGGGTGTGCGAAAGTTTGTCGATACTGAAAGAAAGGTTTGTTGGTCGTAATCCAAGGGGATATTTCTATTTGGCTCATCTTTTGGGCCAGTGTTTCTAAGTATGGATTTTTTTGGGGTTTGGAAAAAGTTTATAAGTAGTGTCACCCTGCAAAGGAAAGGTTTTTGTACTTTTAGAAGCATTAGGAGGTCTTTGATGTAAATGGAAAGATTTTTGGCCCAA
Source organism: Cherax quadricarinatus (assembly GCF_026875155.1). Classification (NCBI taxonomy): domain Eukaryota; kingdom Metazoa; phylum Arthropoda; class Malacostraca; order Decapoda; family Parastacidae; genus Cherax; species Cherax quadricarinatus. The sequence continues at coordinate 3,629,112 of NC_069450.1, read as the reverse complement.
AAGGACCCGTCCGGGGGAAAACTCCAAAAAAAGGAACGGGTTTTGTGTGGTGGGGAAACACCGTTTGTGTATACATCCCTCGTGCAAACTGTTAAGATATGATTTTAGGAAATTTCAAAAATGAGTGCCCTTTGGACCTGTATGTTCAATTTTTTAGGTGAAAAAGATCGGGGTAAAACTGTATCAAATGTTTTCCCGTAGGTTATGAAGAGGCCCGGGTACGTATGTACTTAAGTAATACTTTATGTATGTCCCAATTTTTTAAAATTTTCCGGGGTGGACGTTTTGAATGGCTCTTTATAATGTAACTTGTTTAAGGGATTGTAAAAAAATTTTATAAACGAAAGGGGAATTTCATTCCCTTTTAAACCCTTTTCTTGATTGGACAAGATCTACCAGGACTACTTTAATTGCCTTTGCAACTTGTTCGCTATCAAAACTTTGGGACGCAGTCTTGGATCCATTAGGGGACCTCTATAATTTTTTGATTTACTGCCCCCCGGGAGGGGCTGTGGGGGGGAAAAACCCAGTTTATTAAACTGTTTTAAAATATATGTTGGGTATGTAAAAAGACCCACTTTAAAAAGGAAAATTCGGGAATTTTTGCAAAAACAACCACTGTAAAAATAATAGTAAAAATTCCAACGCGGGGACAAGCCCCTAAATTGGTACCTGACTGGGGGGGGCTGGGGGGGCTCGTACGTTGGATTGCGGGCGGGCCCCCATTTAACAGCTTGGTTACCAGGCTCTGATCCACCATGGGGCCCTGGTCACAGCCCGGGGCCCCGGCGGGGGCTTTTGACCCCGGGTTTCTCTCCGGGAAAAAACCCCACTTTATAAGGGAAAATAAAAGGGTCAAGACCACCCCACACCACACACCCCACAACAAAGAAAAAACCTGCAGGTGACGCCCAACCAAACTACAAAAAAAGGACGAAACACGCAGCAGCCCACTGGAAAAAACTAGACAGGTCCTTCAAAACACCCCATTAAAAAAAATTTACCCAACCCAAGACTCTACCCAAAATTAAGATTTTTTTTTGTATAATGTATTTTTAAAATTTCCCCTTTTCCCAAATTTTTTTTAATTTATAAATGAATCAAATTTATAAACCAATAAAAAAATATTCATTTTTTTTTTCCCAAAACTGCTTTTTATGAAACACTAAAACCCCGGGTTTCAAAAAAATCAGCTTTAAAAATTTAAAGGAATTTTCCCTTTGGTTTATATAAATTAGTTTTTATTTAAAATTAAAACCAGAGGGTAAAGTATTTACCATTTTCCCTTGATAATGTGAAGATCACTAACGTGATGTATTAAAAATATTGTTTTTGACTAGAACTGTTTTAAAAAATTATAATTAAAAAAAAACATTGAAACCCCCAAAGAGGGCTCGAACCTCTACCCCGGCCCAGAGGATGAAGAAAAATATAGTGAGTGTGGCCATCTATGAGAGTGAAGAACAATAATTTTTTCCCTGAATTCTTTCTCCTATTGTTTCTTCATTAGTTTCACACGGGTGTAAAAAACAGGGACCCCTGACTCTGTCCTTTCCCCTTTCCAGGGCCCTTTTCCCCATATACAAGAAACAGCCCCGGCCCCCCTGGATGATCCTTTTTGGAACCGCATCGGAAATTCGTTACTTTCCATGACTCATCTTTTCCCTTTTCCAAATTTGGGTTTTTTCCCTGATGATTGCAGGGGTTTTTCCTGTTATTCCGATGCCCCTTTTGGGTTTTGTACCCCATCCCTTTTCTAGGTGCCCCATCATTCTTCGGGACAATTTTCATAAGTTTCCCTTACTAAAAAATATCATGATACTGGTCTGTATTTAATATGCATGTTTTGTCCCCTTTTTTAAAAAACTGGGAACGCATTTTGTTGCTTCTTCACCTCTGGCGGTTCCCCTGTTTCGTTTAACTTGTTGAAGTTTGGGTTTTTTTGTGGCACACCAGTCCCTCTGCTCCCTCGGGGGAACCACCTTCGGGGTATCTAACCCACAAACAGTTTCTTCTCCTTCCCGGTTGTGCGTAGTGTTTTCCAGTTTTTTGGCTGGGGCATTTGCACTTATTTTGATGGAAAACTTTCTGTCTCCCAAAAAAATTTACCCCTTTAAACCCTCATGCTGAGTTTTTCCGGGTTTCCTGGTCTTTTCCTTTGAGCTCCAAAACCTTTTCTTCAATCTGATTCCGGGTCCCTGACTGTGGTTTTCTTCTGACGTAAATATACAACACCTGAGTAAAGTTTTGGACTTTAAAATTTTTTGCCCTTTTTTAAAACTACCTTTTGAGCCTCCCTTTTATATATGATATTCTTTTTCGGTCTTCGTCTAAAACCCCTTTTTTTCCTTTTTTTTTTTCCTTCGTATTTTTCCCATACCCACGGGGCCCTTTTGCCTCACCACATTTGGGTAAACTTTTGGGTTCACTCGTTTTCCCCCAGTCTTTTTTATTTCCCCTTGGGTAAAAAACGTCTCCTTGCTTCCTTGCACTTTCTACCCACATGAGTGCGCATTTGTGCGTGCGGGGCCACGCATATATAGTGTGGGTGTATTTACACTCACACCCCTTATGCTTGCACGCATGGCCCTTGCCTTTCACGGGCAGTTTACTGCCCTTTTTCCCGCCCCCTGAGTTTTTATTATATTTTTATCATACCTCTTGGGTATGTACTCATCAAATTTTTTACTAAACCCAAAATTGTGGGGGGCAGGAGTCGAGATCACCCCTTGGCACCGCCCCCTTCACTGTTTTTTTTGTGGGGTTTGCAGCCAGGGGTCAATGATAATAAAAAAACTGTGTTTTGTGTTATTACCAATCTGACTATGAAAAAGGAGAAGGGTTAGAAGCGCAAAGGGTACTGGGGTTTTTTACCTCAGTTTCCTGTCCCCTTTGGGTGTTTACATTTCAAAGTAAAAATCTACCCTGTTTTACCCAAACCGTTATGCCCCTTTTTGGTGCACTTCCCCCATGATAGAAATTTGGGGCCCAAACTTTTTTAAAAAACCCTGTATACCACTTCTGCGTTAGGGTTTTTTCTTCCAAGGTTTCCATAAATCTGTACAGGGGTTTAGCAGTTTTGACAAGCATGATCTCCGTGCTCTAAAACCTTGTGGTTTAAAATTGCGTAATTGGCTTTTTTCTAAAATTTTTTAATTTTTGGATCTCATCACTTTTCAAAGTTTACTTTTATAAAAGGGGGAAAGTAATAGTTACGGGGTTTTGAAATTTTTTTCGCTAGTCTTTACAAATTTTCCCTCAGGGCAAAAAATAAGCAATAAATACAGTCGTTAAGATTTGTGGTTTTTTCCCGGGTTTAAAGATCTTTCTCCAAAAGATACTGACTATAATTTTTTAACAAAATTTGGGTTTCCTAAAATTCATTTAAAAAGAACCAGAATTCCTACGGGGAATAAATTCCCGGGTACGCAACTTAAAAACAGGGTTTAAAATTTTTTAACGTTTCAGATTACTCTCTTTCTAGTGCTCATCTTGGTGGGGACTTTTTTCCCCTTTATTTTAAACAAAGAAATTTCCCCAAAAACCGGGTTTTGGTGCCCGGGAAAGAAAGGGGGATACTTTCTATTTCTTTTTTGAATTCAAAAGGGACTAGTGAATTATCAGTTATTCCCTCCGTAATACCCTTTCCCCTGTAATGAAAAAATTTAGCATTCTTCACCCTCTTTTTTTTTAGTGGGGTTGCGGGAAAATAGATTGTGTTTTTCTTTTTTCAATGTTGGTTTTATTTCGTGTTCATCATCTGTGTATGAACCCCTTTTTGACTTAAAAAGTCTCCCTTCTAAAAGGGAAATTCTTAACTTGAATTTTTTATATATATAAAATATATATATATTAAAATTTTTTTAAAAATATATATATTTTTATTTTATATTTTATATAATATATATATATATAATATAATATATTTTACTTTTTATATATATATTATATATATATATTTATATATTTTATATATATTTTAATATATATATATTTTTATATATATATATATTTGTAAAATATATATATATTACATATATGTATATGGGAGAAAAATTTTGGGGGCTTGCAATATATGGATGGCTTTTTTGTTTTCCCCTTTGTGTTCCTCTGTTTGGTACGACAGCTTAAATTACTGTTCTACCTGGTGATCTCTCAGTTTAAAATCAAATTTTTCGTTTGTTTTTGACATCCCCCATTTTGAAGTAATTCATTAATCCCTTTCTTTTTGCATGCCTTTTATGGGTCTCTTTGCATATTTGCTGTTCTTCTGATTTTCTTAATGGTACATATTAATATTTTATTTTGTATGCTCTTTTTCAGAGCTCCCCGGTCAAATTTCCCTTTTGAGCTTCCCTCCCTTTCCCTTTTTCACCTAATTATTTGGTTTTCCTTTACTGGGGTGTTTTTCCCTGATGTGGCCCATATAAAAAACTTTTGGGGCCCGATTTGGCTTTTTGGGTACCCCCTTCATTTTTCACATTGGGCTGGGGGCCCCTCTTTCCCTTTCCTATTTACATCTTCGGCTTAAGTTTTCCTGTATCCTTTTCCTTTTTAATTTTCTGCTGCTCTTTGCGGGCTTTTACTTTGTTTTCCCCACACAAACGGCTAAAAACCCTGGGGGTCACCTGGTTTTTTCCCTTGTTTTTTATTGCCCTGGGTATGAACTTTCCCCAAGCTTTCCCCGTAATTTGTGGGCACGTTTTTTCATCACCCACCCCCGGGTCCAGATTTTTTTCCCGTCAGGGGTATCCTTCATTAATTTTTTGCTTTCCCTTATACCCTTGGGCTTCGGGCTCTTTTCTAATCATTTGGCCCCGTCATACACCACTACTATCCCCCCCCTTCGGACCCCCCTAGGGCCCTCTCCTTACCCTCGTTTATTTTTCCAAACTTTAAAACTCCACTGGTTTCTGATGGCAATAAACTTTTTCCCCCATCCTCGTTCCCCCGTCTTTCCTCAGAAAACTGTTGGCAGTCGGGAAAAAAAGCGTCTGGGTTTTCAACTCCGTTTAAAAATTTGTTTCCTTTTGATGTCTTGGGGTGCCTTTTTATGCCACTCGTCCCCTTTTTTTTTTTTTATTCCATCTGCCTTGGTATAAATACCCTTTACTTCTTTCCACTGTATTCTATATTTTTTGGGGTGTGTGTGTACTCCCTTAAATTTTACTCACCCCAAAAAGGTTTTCAGGGGCGGATCAGGGTCCTTTCCCCCCCCTTTTTCCTTTATCGCATAGGGCCTCTCTCTCTCTGCTTCCTGAGCTTTTTCCCAACCTGTCTTAAAAACTATTAAAATTTGGTTTCCCGCCCCCTACAAACATTTGCTAGGGTATTCCACTTTCCCGACCCATTTTGTGACTGAAGAAGTGCTTCCCCAACACCCCGTGACTCATCTGAGTCTTCAGCTTCCCAAATTGGTTTTGTTTTGTGTGTTTGTGTGTGTGTGTGTTTTGTGTTGGTGTACTCACCTAGTTATACTACCTAGTTGAGGGTTGCGGGGGGCGGTCCGAGCTCCTGGCCCCCCCTCTTCACTGATTTTGCTACTAGGTCCCCTCTCCCTGAGCCGTGGCTTTTTTATTTCCTTGCTCAAAGCTAAAGTAAGGAAACCTGCCCCCACTATATCGGGGTTTTCCCAAAAAAATTCCACTTACTGACATTCGGGCTTTAAAAAAATTCTTTCCCAAAATCCCCGTTTATTCATTTTGTCTTCGCTTCCCAAATGTGTCCCCGTTTTCTGTGTCCCAAACTCTGCAACAAACCGGGCTTTTTTCCACCTTGTCAATTCCCCCTCATTTTTTTGGATGTTGTTATCTTTTCCCCCCATCTCTTTCCCGTCCTCCAGGTTTTCAGGTTGATTTCCCTTTAACCCCTCCCCGGGGGGAAAACCTCTTAGTCTGGGGGTTTGTTTGTGGCAAACCTTTGCAAATTTCCTTTTTTCTTTAGTGCTTGGCTAGGGGTGGGTTTCCCAAAATGGTGCCGATTTCTCCCAAAATGGGCCCAAGGTACACGGGGGTCCCGGGTCCTGAAGATACCCTTTTTAAGATGTCGGAATTTCTGTTCTGAGGTTTGCTAGGCCCCAAATGCTTGGGAGCCGTTATTTGGTTGATGTGCGTTTCAGGAGATGGGGCCTGGTGTTATACTCAACCCCCGGTCTTTTTCCTTGAGTGAGGTTTGGGAGTCTCTGGCCCCCTAGGGCTGTAAATTCCCCCCCTGCGGTCTTTTTGCCCTTCCCCCAAAATTTTATGACTTTGCACTTGGTGGGATTGAACTCCCGAAGCCAATTGCTGGACCAGGTTTCAGCCCCTTTTCCAATCCCTTTGTTTGGTTTTTCCCCTGGTCTTGTTTGAGAAATTCTTCTCATCAAAATTCACGTCATCTGCAAACAGGGACACCTCAGAGTCTATTCCCCTTTGTCATGTCTTCACAAATACCAGAAACCGCACTGGTCCCCAGGATGACCCCTGGGGAACCCCCCTGGGCACAGGTGCCCAACCCGCACCTCGCCCACGTTCCCCTGACTCCCCTGCTGTCTTCCCCGAAAAGTATTCCCCGGGTCCAATTTTAGTGCCCTTTCCCCGTTATCCCCCGCTTGGGGGCCTCCGTTTTTGCACCAAATCTTTGTGTGGAAACTGTGTCAAAAGCCTTCCCTTTCAGTCCAGAAAATTTCAAAACCACCCACCCCCCCTCTCTCTTTTTCTTACTGCTGTCACCCGCATAGAACTCCAAATAGGGTTTTTGACACAGGATTTCCCCGTCCCCCAAAAAAAAGTTGGCCCGCTTTTTATGAGATCGTTCCCTTTCCCGGGGTTCCAAACCCTTTTTCTCCCGATAATCTTTTTCCATGATTTTTTCATACTATAATGTCAATGAACTTTGGGCTGTAGTTTTAAAGCTTTTATGCTGTCTCCTTTTTTAAAGATTTGGATACATTTGCTGTCTTCCATGCCCCAGGGAATCTCCCTGTTTCGATAGATTATTGAAAATTTTTTTTGTTAGGGGTACACATAGCGCCCCTGCTCCCTCTCCAATACCCATGGGGGGATGTTTAATCTGGCCCCATTGCCTTTGAGGTATCTAGCTCACTCAGAAAACCTCTTCACTTCTTCCCCCGGGTTTTGTCACGGGGTCCGCACATGGGGGTGTTTCCCCTCCTCTCCGCTTTTTGGGGCTCCTTCTGTCTCCCCTGTGAAAACTTCTTTAATCCCCTTGTTTAGTTCCCACATTTCTTCACGGTCAATTTTTTTGTTGTCCCCTCCTCCTTCCTTCCTTAGCCTGATTACCTGGTCTTGATGTTTGGGTTTTTCCCCCTGATGGACTGTACAACGTTTTTGGGTCCAAATTTGGGTTTTCGCTGCTATGTCTTTTCATAATTTTCTTTTGGCCTCCCCTTTTTATCCTTGCATTAAATTTGTTTCTGGCTCTACGACTGTTCTCCTTATTCTCCTGGGTCCTTTTTCCCTTTTATATTTCTTCCATTCCCCAGCCCCACTTGGTTTTTTTCCCCCCTGCACCTTTGGGTAAACCATGGGGTCATTGGCTTTTTTTATTATTCCTTTTCCCTTGGGGACAAACCTCTCCTAACCTCCTTGCAAATTTTTTGGGTTAAAATATTCCATCTCTCATTAACTGGCTTCCCCGCCAGTTCTCTGTCCCACTGAACCCCGTTTAGGAAGTTCCTCATTCCTGTGTAGTCCCCTTTCTTGTAGTTTGGCTTCATTCGTCCTGGCCTTCCTGCTTCTCCCTCCACTTGTAGCTCTACTGTGTATTCGAAGCTTAAAACCACATGGTCACTGGCCCCAAGGGTCCTTTCATATGTGATGTCCTCGATATCTGCACTACTCAAGGTGAATATAAGTCCAGCCTTGCTGGTTCATCCTCTCCTCTCTCTCTTGTAGTGTCCCTTACGTGTTGGCACATGAAGTTTTCAGTACCACACTCCATCATCTTAGCCCTCCATGTATCTTGGCCCCCATGTGGGTCCAAGTTCTCCCAATTGATCTCCTTGTGGTTATAGTCACCCATGATCAAGAGCTTTGCCTGCATGCATGACTCTTCTGGCCACTCTATGTTGTGTGTGTGTGTGTGTGTGTGTGTGTGTGTGTGTGTGTGTGAGTGTGTGTGTGTGTGTGTGCGTGTGTGTGTGAGTGTGTGTGTTGTTGTGTGTGTGTGTGTGTGGGGTTAGTTAGTTACCATTTTGTCCTAGGCACTGTCGATTAGACACTGGCTGTTGTGTGTGTGTAGGTGTGTGTGTGTGTGTGTGTGTGTGTTTTGTGTGTGTGTGTGGGGTTGTATGTGTGGTTGTTTGGTATGTGTGTGTTGTTTGTGTGTGTTAGTTACCATTTTGTCCTAGGCACATGTCGATTAGACACTGGGCCTGGTTGTGTGTGTGCAGGTGTGTAGTGTTGTAGGTGTGTGTGCGTGTGTGTGTGTGTGTGTGTGTGTGTGTGTGTGTGTGTGTGTGTGTGTGTGTGTGTGTGTGTGTGTGTGTGTGTGTGTGTGTGTGTGTACTAATGTACATGTGGGAGAGGGGTGGAAATGACTGTGTTTTAAGTAACATTATATTCAGTAATTTCCAAAATAAAAACAATTATTAAACAATAATAACACCAGTGATGAATGATACATAAGTGTGATGAAGGAACTAAAATATATTTAAATATTAAAACAGAATTTTACAATGTCATGTGAGAGACAAAATGTGATAAGAGACCAAGGTTCACACATAAGTCTACGGTCATATTCTGTCCTCTAGTTGGTACAGCCGTTTACCAGCGGTATAGTGGTACACCTGGTACAGCGGTTCACCCAGTATAGCGGTGAACCAGGTATATCAGTGCAACAGGTATAGCAGTGCAATCGGTACAGTGGTGCACCAGGTAGAAGAGTGCACCCGGTAAAGCAATGTATCCAGCACAGCAGTGCACCGAGTATAGCAATGCATCTAGTAAAGCAGTGCACCCGTTATATCAGTGCACCCGGTATAGAAGTGCAGCGGGTATAGTGGTGCACCTGGTAAAGCACTTGGTATAGTTCAGTTACCAGTGTTAAGCGAGTAAGCGATAGAAAAGCAACGTGAGAGTAACTCTCCAATGTTGTTGGATGTGTGTAGGACCACTGAGCATACATAAGAACATAAGAACATAAGAAAGGAGGAACACTGCAGCAGGCCTGTTGGCCCATACTAGGCAGGTCCTTTACAATTCATCCCACTAACAAAACATTTGCCCAACCCAATTTTCAATGCCACCCAAGAAATAAGCTCTGATGTGAAAGTCCCACTCAAATCCAACCCCTCCCACTCATGTACTTATCCAACCTAAATTTGAAACTACCCAAAGTCCCAGCCTCAATAACCCAACTAGGTAGACTGTTCCACTCATCAACTACCCTATTTCCAAACCAATACTTTCCTATGTCCTTTCTAAATCTAAACTTATCTAATTTAAATCCATTACTGCGGGTTCTCTCTTGGAGAGACATCCTCAAGAGCTTATTAATATCCCCTTTATTAATACCTATCTTCCACTTATACACTTCGATCAGGTCTCCCCTCATTTTTCGTCTAACAAGTGATTGTAACTTAAGAGTCTTCAATCTTTCTTCATAAGGAAGATTTCTAATGCTATGTATTATTTTAGTCATCCTACGCTGAATGTTTTCTAACGAATTTATGTCCATTTTGTAATACGGAGACCAGAACTGAGCTGCATAATCTAGGTGAGGCCTTACTAATGATGTATAAAGCTGCAGTATAACCTCTGGACTTCTGTTGCTTACACTTCTTGATATAAATCAAAGTAATCTATTTGCCTTATTACGTACGCTTAGGCATTGCTGTCTTGGTTTAAGGTTGCTGCTCACCATAACCCCCAAGTTTTTTTTGCAATCTGCATGGCTAATTTTCTACATCATTTAACTTATAATACTAGGGTTATGGCACTCCCAAGCTTCAGAACCTTGCATTTATCTACATTGAACTGCATCTGCCACTTTTCTGACCAAGAATAGAGCTTGTTTAAAAATCCTCCTGAAGTTCCATAACATCTACGTTTGAATCAGTTATCCTACCTATCTTTGTGTCATCGGCGAATTTGCTCATATCACTAGTAATTCCCTCATCAAGATCATTGATATATATTATAAACAACAACGGGCCCAAGACTGATCCCTGTGGAACGCCACTTGTTACAGATCCCCACTCGATTTAACCCCATTTATGGACACTCTTTGCTTCCTGTCAGTGAGCCATGATTCGATCCACGAGAGCACTTTTCCCCCAATGCCATGAGCTGCCACTTTCTTTAACAGTCTATGGTGCAGAACTCTATCAAAAGCCTTACTAAAATCTAAGTAAATAATATCAAATTCTTTATCGTGGTCAACAGCCTCAAAAGCTTTACTGAAGAAAGTTAATAAATTAGTTAGACAAGCCCGGGCCTCTTGTGAATCCATGCTGAGTATCATTAATCAAGCTATGCTTATCGAGATGGCTTCTTATAATCTCAGCTATAATTGACTCTAGTAATTTGCCTACAATTGAGGTCAGGCTTATTGGGCGGTAATTTGACAGTAACGACTTGTCCCCTGTTTTAAAAATAGGAATTACATTAGCTATCTTCCACATATCAGACACTACACCTGTTTGAAGAGATAAATTAAAAATATTAGTTAATGGTTCCAGAGTTCCATTTGCATTCCTTAAGAACCCTTGAAAAAACCTCATCAGGACCCGGCGACTTATTTTGCTTCAGTCTGTCTATCTGCTTCACAACCATTTCACTAGTGTCTGTGATGTTACATAATTTATCTTCTTCTAGCCCACTATAAAAATTAATTACTGGAATATTGTTAGTGTCTTCCTGTGTAAAAACTGAGAGAAAATAATTATTTAAAATCGAGCACATTTCATTCTCTTTGTCAGTAAGGTGCCCATAGTTATTTTTAAGGGGACCTATCTTATTTATCTCTTACTTTTGTTCTATAGACCTGGAAAAAACTTTTTGGGTTAGTTTTAGAATCCCTAGCAACTTTAATTTCATAGTCCCTTTTAGCTTTTCTTATCCCCTTTTTAATGTCCTCTTAATGTCAATATACTGATTCATAAGATGACCCCTCACCTCTTTTGATACGCCTATAAATTCCTTTCTTATGCCCTAGTAGATATTTGAGCCTATTATTCATCCATTTGGGTCATTTCTATTTGATCTAATTTCTTATAGGGGAAATAAACGTTCTTTGAGCAGCATGTATAGTGTTCAGAAAACTGTCATATTGATAGCTCTCTTCGTTACCCCAGTCAACAATGATAAGTGTTCTCTAAGCCCATCGTAATCTGCTATGCGAAAATCTGGACTGTTACTGAGTTATCGCTACTATCGTACTTCTATTCAATGCTAAATGTAATTGTTTTTGTGGTAGCTAGCACCCAGTTCCTCTGAAATTTCTAAATTATTAACAAGGGATTCATTGTTTGCCATAACTAAGTCAAGCAGGTTATTTCCCTTGTAGATTCTGTCACAAACTGCTTCAAAAAACAATCCTGAACTACTTCAAAGAAGTCGTATGATTCTAAATTCCCAGTCAGAAATTCCAATCAATATGACTAAAGTTAAAGTCTCCTAGAATTACTACATTATCGTGCCTTGTGGCCTTAACAATTTCCTCCCATAGTAGTCTCCCTTGGTCCCTACCTAAGTTTGGGGGACGGTATATCACTCCTAAAATCAGTTTTTCATGCCCTCTGAAATTCTATCCAAACAGACTCTGTATGTGTTACTTCAGACTTAATACCCTTTTTTATGCAACAGTTCAAGCGATCTCGGACATACAAATGCCACCCACCCCCCTTCCCGATACTTCTGTCTACTTGGAACAATTTAAAGCCCTGAATATGACATTCCACAGGCATGTCCCGACTTTTTGAATTAAACGACGTCTCAGTTAAGGCAAATACATCAATGTTACCTGCACTAGCAACTAATCTCAACTCGTCCATCTTATTCCTAACACTATGGCAATTAGCATAATAAACATTGAAAGATTTCTCCTTTCTCTTTACCCTTCCTGCTCATTTCTGTTTTTCTACTAAACCTATTAATGTCCTTATCACCCAAAGTCCCTGGCTTTTCAATATCTACCTCGTTCTGCTTATTACTAGTTCCCCTAGAACTCGTAATATTACTACACTGGGACTTCACTGTTTTCCTGCCAAAACCCATACCACTAACTATTCCTAGTTTAAAGTCCTAACTGCTCCCTCCACTGCAGTTGCCAGTGCTACCACCCAGACCTAGATAAGTGAAACCCCATCCCTGGCATACATGTCATTTCTGCCATAGAAGAGGTCCCAGTTGTCAATGAATGTTACCGCATTTTCCTTACAGTATTTGTCCAGCCAGCAATTGACACCAGTTACCCTGGACAACCATTCATTTCCAACTCCTCTCCTTTGCAAAATACCACATATGACAGGGTTCCCACCCTTACTCCTAATTATTTCTAGTGCTGACCTATACCTACTAATCAGGTCTTCACTCCTACGTCTGCCAACATCGTTGCCTCCAGCACTGAGACAAATAGATTGCTCCCATTACCTCTCATGATGTCATCCACACGGCTAACAATATCCTCCATCCCAGCCCCAGGAAAGCAAACTCTCTGTCTCCTACTCCTGTCCTTCAAGCAGAACGCCGTATCCATATACCTAACTTGGCTATCCCCAACAACAACAATATTCTTACCTTCCTTAATGTCTTTCATCGTGACGTTCCCAGTAGTCGACTCACATTCGTCGGGTAGCACTGAGAATGTATTAGATGTTTCCACAACAGTTTCCACGGCAGTCTCTTTCTTCTTCATCGTTTCTACCTTTCCATTCGTCTTCTTGATCGTCAACTTCGTTCCCTGCTGTCCAGCCACTGACCAGTTTCCCTTCTTGACCTGAGGACTCAAAACAGGAGGACTACTACGAATCTTCTTGTTTTCCTCGGTCAGTCGCCGAATCTCCATCTTCGCCATCCTCAATTCTTCCTTAAGCTGTTGGTAAAGTTGCTCGATGGAGGGCATCTTGCTTCAATTCGTAGAGAGCGCGCAAACAGGTCTTCACAGAGCTAAGTACACGTCACCACTGCGCAAAAGCCAACTCAATCAGGAGCTACTGCGCAGCACGTCCTCTGCCAACATCTTCATCACACGAAGTGCGTCTCATAGTTCAGTTACCAGAGTGTCTCATAGATCAGTTACCAGAGTGTCTCATAGTTCAGTTACCAGAGTGTCTCATAGATCAGTTACCAGAGTGTCTCATAGTACAGTTACCAGAGTGTCTCATAGATCAGTTACCAGAGTGTCTCACAGTACAGTTACCAGAGTGTCTCATAGTTCAGTTACCAAAGTGCTTCATAGCTCAATTACCAGAGTGTCTCATAGTTCAGTTACCGGAGTACCTCATAGTTCAGTTACCAGAGTGTCTCATAATACAGTTACTGAGTGTCTCATAGTACAGTTACTGAGTGTCTCATAGTACAGTTACTGAGTGCCTCATAGTACAGTTACTGAGTGCCCCATAGTACAGTTACTGAGTGTCTCATAGTACAGTTACTGAGTGCCTCATAGTACAGTTACTGAGTGTCTCATAGTACAGTTACTGAGTGTCTCATAGTACAGTTACTGAGTGTCTCACAGTACAGTTACTGAGTGTCTCATAGTACAGTTACTGAGTGTCTCACAGTACAGTTACTGAGTGTCTCATAGTACAGTTACTGAGTGTCTCATAGTACAGTTACTGAGTGCCTCATAGTACAGTTACTGAGTGTCTCATAGTACAGTTACTGAGTGTCTCATAGTACAGTTACTGAGTGTCTCATAGTACAGTTACTGAGTGTCTCATAGTACAGTTACTGAGTGCCTCATAGTACAGTTACTGAGTGTCTCATAGTACAGTTACTGAGTGTCCTCATAGTACAGTTACTGAGTGTCTCATAGTACAGTTACTGAGTGTCTCATAGTACAGTTACTGAGTGTCTCATAGTACAGTTACTGAGTGTCTCATAGTACAGTTACTAAGTGCCACGCAGTACAGTTACTGAGTGCCACACAGTAAAGTTACTGAGTGCCATACAGTACAGTTACTGTTGGATATCGTAGGTTCGAACCCTCCTCGGCTATATATATTTTGATATTAATTATTATTATTATTATTATTATTATTATTATTATTATTATTATTATTATTATTATTATTATTATTATTATTATTATTATTATTATTATTATTATTATATGCTTCTCATCAATTATATTTAAATTAAATGTGATTTTCGGTGTAATTTAGAAACATTTGACATTAATCTAATTATGATTATTTTTTAATATCGTTTGTTGTTAAGAGGAAAGTATGATATAAATAAGCTTGAAATATGTTGAATAAATATTAACATATAAAATTATTTGGATTTAAATTTAAGAAGAACATTTTCTGTCACTACTCTTATCTGTTCTTCGTTATATAACGTTTAAAACGTTTATGTTTGGAACTGTGTAGTGTTACAATGTTGATGTTTGGAACTGTGTAGTGTTACAACGTTGATGTGTGGAACTGTGTAGTGTTACAATGTTGATGTGTGGAACTGTGTAGTGTTACTACGTTGATGTGTGGAACTGTGTAGTGTTACAATGTTGATGTGTGGAACTGTGTAGTGCTACAATGTTGATGTGTGGAACTGTGTAGTGTTACAATGTTGATGTTTGGAACTGTGTAGTGTTACAACGTTGATGTGTGGAACTGTGTAGTGTTACAATGTTGATGTGTGGAACTGTGTAGTGTTACAATGTTGATGTGTGGAACTGTGTAGTGTTACAATGTTGATGTGTGGAACTGTGTAGTGTTACAATGTTGATGTGTGGAACTGTGTAGTGCTACAATGTTGATGTGTGGAACTGTGTAGTGTTACAATGTTGATGTTTGGAACTGTGTAGTGTTACAATGTTGATGTGTGGAACTGTGTAGTGTTACAACTTTGATGTGTGGAAAATGTGTAGTGTTACAATGTTGATGTGTGGAACTTGTGTAGTGTTACAACTTTGATGTGTGGAACTGTGTAGTGTTACAACTTTGATGTGTGGAACTGTGTAGTGTTGCAATGTTGATGTGTGGAACTGTGTAGTGTTACAATGTTGATGTGTGGAACTGTGTAGTGTTACAACTTTGATGTGTGGAACTGTGTAGTGTTACAACTTTGATGTGTGGAACTGTGTAGTGTTACAACTTTGATGTGTGGAACTGTGTAGTGTTACTACGTTGATGTGTGGAACTGTGTAGTGTTACAATGTTGATGTGTGGAACTGTGTAATGTTACAACGTTGATGTGTGGAACTGTGTAGTGTTACAACTTTGATGTGTGGAACTGTGTAGTGTTACAATGTTGATTTGTGGAACTGTGTAGTGTTACAATGTTGATTTGTGGAACTGTGTAGTGTTACTACGTTGATGTGTTTGGGAAATGTGAGTGTTACAATGTTGATTTGTGGAACTGTGTAGTGTTACAATGTTGATTTGTGGAACTGTGTAGTGTTACTACGTTGATGTGTGGAACTGTGTAGTGTTACAATGTTGATTTGTGGAACTGTGTAGTGTTACAATGTTGATGTGTGGAACTGTGTAGTGTTACAATGTTGATTTGTGGAACTGTGTAGTGTTACAATGATGATGTGTGGAACTGTGTAGTGTTACAATGATGATGTGTGGAACTGTGTAGTGTTACAATGTTGATGTGTGGAACTGTGTAGTGTTACAACTTTGATGTGTGGAACTGTGTAGTGTTACTACGTTGATGTGTGGAACTGTGTAGTGTTACAATGATGATGTGTGGAACTGTGTAGTGTTACAATGTTGATGTGTGGAACTGTGTAGTGTTACAACTTTGATGTGTGGAACTGTGTAGTGTTACTACGTTGATGTGTGGAACTGTGTAGTGTTACAACGTTGATGTGAGGAACTGTGTAGTGTTGCAATGTTGATGTGTGGAACTGTGTAGTGTTACAATGTTGATGTGTGGAACTGTGTAGTGTTACAATGTTGATGTGTGGAACTGTGTAGTGTTACAATGTTGATGTGTGGAACTGTGCAGTGTTACAATGTTGATGTGTGGAACTGTGTAGTGTTACAATGTTGATGTGTGGAACTGTGGGAGTGTTTACAATGTTGATGTGTGGAACTGTGTAGTGTTACAATGTTGATGTGTGGAACTGTGCAGTGTTACAATGTTGATGTGTGGAACTGTGTAGTGTTACAATGTTGATGTGTGGAACTGTGTAGTGTTACAACGTTGATGTGTGGAACTGTGTAGTGTTACAACGTTGATGTGTGGAACTGTGTAGTGTTGCAATGTTGATGTGTGGAACTGTGTAATGTTACAATGTTGATGTGTGGAACTGTGTAATGTTACAATGTTGATGTGTGGAACTGTGTATTGTTACAACGTTGATGTGTGGAACTGTGTAGTGTTGCAATGTTGATGTGTGGAACTGTGCAGTGTTACAATGTTGATGTGTGGAACTGTATAGTGTTATAACGTTGATGTGTGGAACTGTGTAGTGTTACAATGTTGATGTTTGGAACTGTGTAGTGTTACAATGTTGATGTCATGGATGTACACCAACTTTCATCTACTGATGTTTAAGAACTCATGAAAGCAGGAGACTCAATTAATACTTTTTTATTGCTGAAGACATCAAATTTATAATTCGTTTGTGTTAATGAATGAAGTTCACGTCCGTTACGGTCCGTGAGTATGATTATAACTTCTGTAACAATAATTCACAAATTTAATTTTCATTTTATACACACTGAAAGAAATAAAACTCTCAGAGTATATACAGAGTATATACAGAGAGTAGTCGTCAACAGAGTAAAGTCCGAGGCAGCTACGGTGAAAAGCTCTGTTCCACAAGGCACAGTACTAGCTCCCATCTTGTTCCTCATCCTCATATCCGACATAGACAAGGATGTCAGCCACAGCACCGTGTCTTCCTTTGCAGATGACACCCGAATCTGCATGACAGTGTCTTCCATTGCAGACACTGCAAGGCTCCAGGCGGACATCAACCAAATCTTTCAGTGGCTGCAGAAAACAATATGAAGTTCAACGATGAGAAATTTTCAATTACTCAGATATGTAAACATGAGGAAATTAAATCTTCATCAGAGTACAAAACAAATTCTGGCCACAAAATAGAGCGAAACACCAACGTCAAAGACCTGGGAGTGATTATGTCGAGGATCTCACCTTCAAGGACCATAACATTGTATCAATCGCATCTGCTAGAAAAATGACAGGATGGATAATGAGAACCTTCAAAACTAGGGAGGCCAAGCCCATGATGACACTCTTCAGGTCACTTTGTTCTATCTAGGCTGGAATATTGCTGCACTCTAACAGCACCTTTCAAGGCAGGTGAAATTGCCGACCTAGAAAATGTACAGAGAACTTTCACGGCGCGCATAACGGAGATAAAACACCTCAATTACTGGGGGCGCTTGAGGTTTCTAAACCTGTATTCCCTGGAACGCAGGAGGGAGAGATACATGATTATATACACCTGGAAAATCCTAGAGGGACTAGTACCGAACTTGCACACGAAAATCACTCACTACGAAAGCAAAAGACTTGGCAGACGATGCACCATCCCCCCAATGAAAAGCAGGGGTGTCACTAGCACGTTAAGAGACCATACAATAAGTGTCAGGGGCCCGAGACTGTTCAACTGCCTCCCAGCACACATAAGGGGGATTACCAACAGACCCCTGGCAGTCTTCAAGCTGGCACTGGACAAGCACCTAAAGTCAGTTCCTGATCAGCCGGGCTGTGGCTCGTACGTTGGTTTGCGTGCAGCCAGCAGCAACAGCCTGGTTGATCAGGCGCTGATCCACCAGGAGGCCTGGTCACAGACCGGGCCGCGGGGGCGTTGACCCCCGAAACTCTCTCCAGGTAAACTCCAGGTAAACAGCTGAATGAGGTGTCTGTACTGTTATTAACTAAATATTTAAGTCCCTGTGCAATACTTGGGAGATCTCATCTGTATTAGGTATGTTTTGAGCTTCGTTGTGCAGGTGATAAGAGAAAACTGATTATTAATGTTGTAACTGAAAGGGAACTGTATGTTTTAGAACTAAACAAAACAAATCTAATAATAGTGAGAAAATTTCAATGCAGGGATTGAGTAGGATTAATACCTGAAGTTGAGCTTAAGATGAAGTAGAATTATGAAGAGGCAAAAGTTTCGTACCATGTTAAAAATATTAGAAAAGTTGAAAAATAAGTTTACTTGATGTAATGTGCAGTGACAGCAGTTGATCTGGCTGTTTATTGGTAGATAAAAGGTTGGTGGGTATTATGGATGTGAAAGTCTTTTAGAGTGACGATAGTTATGTCAGTTCATTATTTTGGGGCAGCTACTGTGTAGGTCAGATGCAGTACAATAAGACTGAAAATAGTATGTAAGAGGAAATGAAAGTATTGAACTAAAGAAGGAGAGTGATTGGTAGAATGATGATGTAAATAAAGGTCGTAAACGAGAGGAAGTTAGTGTATTAAAGAGTGTTTTAAATAAAAAGTTGATAAAAGGTTGGCACAGCATATTGAGAGATATAGACAGATAAAACAAGTGATGAGTAAGTTTATTCAGGTATACACAAATACAGTTACACAGATTATTACACATAGCAGCATATGAGGTAGTGAGAATATTTATTAGCAAATTTTGTTGAGATTATGAAGGAGATTTAGAGATTAATTAGTTGTGAAAGCCAGGAAAACAAACGGTCTTTTTAGTTAAAATCGTTGAAAAGACATATTGGAATGAGAGAAGATGCTGGAAAGCTGGAGAGAATATTTTCATATGTTAAATGTGTATGATAGAAAAGATGAAGTGATAACAAGCCTTGGGCAGGGAGGAGTAATACCTGGTAGGAGTAAGGATGAGCTGAAGGTGAGTGAGATGGAAGTGCAAGGTATAATGGGTAGAATAATATGGAGTAAAGCAGCTGGGATCTGGGATTAAGACAGAGGCTAAAGGCAGATAGGAATATACATTTGGAATTGTTGGTGAATTTCTTCTTTACTTCCATGAAAGAAGAAGAGATACCTAAAGAACGGTATGAGAAAGAGAACAAGAGATAGTGTGTGGGTGTGTGAATGTGAACTTACCTAGTTGTGGTTGCAGGGGTTGAATCACAGCTGGCTGTGACTCTCACTGGTCGCTACTAGATCAATTTCCCTGGTGCATGAGCTTGATCATACCTCTTCTTAAAGCTATGTATGGATCCTACCTCCATTACATCACTTTCCAGACTATTCCAACTTTGTGACTGAAGAAATACTTCGTAACATCCCTGTGATTCATCTGAGTTTTCAACTTCCAACTGTCACCCATTGTTGCTGTGAACTATCTCTGAAACATCCTCTCTCTGTCCACCTTGGTTTATATGTCGTTATCGTATCCCTCCTATCTCTCCTATCCTCCAGCATAGTTAGGTCTATTTCGCTTAACCTCTTAGCTCCGGGACTAGTCTTGTTGCAAACTTTTACACTTTCTCTAGTTTCCTTACATACTTGGCTAGGTGTGGGTTCCAAACTGGTGCTGCATACTCCAATATAGGCCTAACATACACGGTGTACAGGGTCCTGAATGATTCCTTACTGAGATGTCGGAATGCTGTTCTTAGGTTTACTAGGCGCCCATATGCTGCAGCAGTTATTTGGTTGATGTGCGCCTCAGGAGATGTGCCTGGTGTTATACTCACCCCAAGATCCTTTTCCTTAAATGAGGTATGTAGTCTTTGGCCCCCTAGACTGTACTCCATCTGCAGTCTTCTTTGCCCTTGCCCAATCTTTATGACTTTGCACTCAGTGCAAAGTCGTGTTGCTGGACCAGGCCTGCAGCCTGTCAGAATCTCTTTGTAGTTCTTCCTGGTCCTCATCCGATTGTATTCCTCTTATCAGCTTCACATCATCTGCAAACAGGGACACTTCTGAGTCTATTCCTTCCATCATGTCATTCACAAATACCAGAAACAGCACCGGTCCTAGTACTGACCCCTGTGGAACCCCACTCGTCACAGGAGCCCACTCTGACACCTCGCCATGTACCATGGCTCATTGTTGTCTTCCTGACAGGCATTCCCTAATCCAGTGAATTGCCTTCCTTGATACCCTTGCATGGTCCTCCAGCTTTTGCACTAATCTCTTGCACTAATCTGCTGTGTCAAACGCCTTCTTACAGTCCAAGAAACGCAGTCTACCCACCCCTCTCTTCTTGTGTTACTGCTGTCACCCTGTCATAGAACTCCAGAAGGTTTGTGACACAGGATTTCCCGTCCCTGACACGGGGCTCGCCGTCGTTGATAACCTCATTCCTTTCTATATGCTCCAAAACTCTTCTGATAATCTTCTCCACGACTTTGCATATTATGCATGTCAGTGACACGGGTCTATAGTTTAATGCTTCATGTCTGTCTCCTTTTTTAAAAATTGGGACTACATTTGCTGTCTTCCATACCTCAGGTAGTCGTCCTGTTTTGACTGATGTGTTGAAGATTGTTGTTAGTGGTACACACAGCGGCACTGCACCCTCTCTCAGGACCCATGGAGAGATGTTATCCGGCCCCATCGCCTTTGAGGTATCGGTTGTATGTATTGTGTGTGTGTGTGTGTGTGCGCGTGTGCGTGTGCGTGCGTGTGTGTGTTACCTGGAGGTTATTCCGGGGATCAACGCCCCAGCGGCCCGGTCCATGACCAGGCCTCCCGATGGATCAGGGCCTGATCAATTAGGCTGTTACTGCTGGCCACACGTAGCCCAACGTACGAGCCACAGCCCGGCTGATACGGCACTGACTTTAGGTATCTGTCCAGCTCTCTCTTCAAGTCAGCCAGGGGTTTATTGGCAATTCCCCGAATGCTTGATGGGAGGCTGTTGAACAGTCTTGGGCCGCGGACACTTATGGTGTTTTCCCTAGTGTACCATTGGCGCTTCTACTTTTAATTAGGGGCATTTTGCATCGCCTGCCCAGTCTTTTACTTTCGTAGGGAGTGATTTCTGTGTGCAGATTTGAGACCATTCCTTCCAGGATTTTCCAAATGTAGATTATGATGTATCTCTCCCTCCTGCGTTCCAACGAGTACAAGTCAAGTTCTTCCAAAGCGTCCCAGTAGTTAAGGTGCTTGACAGAACTTATACATGCAGTGAAGGATCTCTGTACACTCTCTAGATCTGCGATTTCACCTGCTTTGAATGGAGATGTTAATGTACAGCAGTATTCCTGCCTAGAGAGAACAAGTGATTTGAAAAGGATCATCACTGGCTTGGCATCTCTCGCTTGGAACGTTCTCATTATCCATCCTATCATTTTCTTTGAACATGTGATCGTGGCACTGTTGTGATCCTTGAAAGTGAGATCCTCAGACATTACTACTCCCAGGTCCCTTACATTATTTTTCCGCTCTATTGTATGGCTAGAGTCTGTAGTATACTCTGTTCTAGTTATTATCTCCTCCAGTTTTCCATAACGGAGTAGTTGGAATTTGTCCTCATTGAACATCATATTGTTTACCGTTGCCCACTGGAAAACTTTGCTTATATCTTCTTGGAGGTTAACCGCGTCCTCAGCAGATGACAGCCTCATGCAGATCCTAGTATCATCCGCAAAGGATGATACGGTGCTGTGGTGTATATCTCTGTCTATGTGTGTGTGTGTGTGTGTGTGTGTGTGTGTATGTGTGTGTGTGTGTGTGTGTGTGTGTGTGTGTGTGTGTGTGTGTGTGTGTGTGTGTGTGTGTGTGTGTGTGTGTGTGTGTGTGTGTGTGTGTGTGTGTGTGTCATGTGCCAAGTGTATTAGGAGAGTGTTCTCAACAGTTGCAGATAATTCAGTTTTCATTTTGGGTATTCATCCTGTGCATGAGACACAACACGAAGTCCCTGTCCTGTATATGAGACACACCATACAAAATCTGTATCCTATATGTCATTTCAGTCAGTCAAAAGCACGGTTAATCACTACCTTCCAGGATGAAGCTGACCATCTTGGTATGTGGTGGCTAATTAGGAGCTGTGGCAGACTGACCTTTCAGAGGGAGAGCTGGTAGGCTTCCTTCTGAAATGTCAGTAGAAGGCCCTATCTGCCTTCCTGGCTGAAATGTGTTCTTGACACACCTCCTTGGGCTCTATAATAATAATAATAATAAAAATAATAATAATAATAATAATAATAAATAATAATAATAATAAATAATAATAATAAATAATAATAATAATAATAATAATGAATAATAATAATAATAATAATAATAATAATAATAATAATAATAAAAATATTAATAAAAATAATAATAATAATATCTTCATTTCTACAAGTACATGTACAAGGTATACAGTCCTAGCTGACATCAATGACTTACTACTACAAAGAAAGCGCTTTGCATTTCGGGCAAATTATGTCAGCTTTGCCCAAGGATGCAACCCACACCAGTCGACTAACCCCCAGGTACCCATTTTACTGATGGGTGAACATAGACAACCAGTGTAAAGAAACACGCCCAATGTTTCTAACTCCGCCGTGCGAAGCGAGAGTTGTAGCCACCAGACCACGGGGCACTCTAATGAATTTTTACATTCCATTACCTTAACTGCATTGCTCCTGAAGAAGCATTTACAGTGCAACGAGAAAACCCAAGAGCAGCGTCGTTTCCATCATCCCCTCGTGATTCTGTTCATATGTATAAATATCCAGGATCCCATGTTTTCCAAGACATTGAAGTGTAATACTCACACCGCCAGGAAACTTAGATTTTAGCAATTTATCAACTTTTTTATGCTGTGTCGGGCCAATAACACTATATCACCTTATAATTAACTTAATACTGAACACAAATGTACTGCATAAATTACCAAAATTTGCATAAGACTTTTAAAAATAAATGTGAAACACAGTACTGTTTACCTCTCTGCACAGGAGATGTGAGGGAGGCATCAGCTGAGGGTAGTTGACCTGGCGTTCTTCAGATGGCAGCAAATAAAGTCTGGTGCAGTTTTCAAGGGAAAGTTTATATAGGTACAGAACCCTTCCCAATTTCTCCCATGGCCAAATATCCTCCCCTTGGACTTGAAATTTCTTCCCAGGGGAGTCAAATTGGAATCAAAACTTTATCATCTCTGAAGCATTAGCAAAAATCCTCTTCAAAGCAATAAATCCTACCATCACATAGTCTTTGCTATTAATTCTACACAAGAACATAACAGAGGAGGAACACTGAAACAGACCTTCTCAAAGTCAACCACTAACAGAAATATTTGTCTAACCCATTTTTATGCCACCCAAGTAATGGCTTTTACAACTTTTTACTCATGTGCTAGTTGATTGTTCTACCATATTGTATTATTACTGCTACAACTAATATAACTACTACTACTACTACTACTACTACTACTACTACTACTACTACTACTACTACTACTACTACTACTACCACTAGTATTACACCTCTAAGCTTATATATGTCCATGTATTGTTTGTAACGACTTGATAAAGCTCCTGGAGAGCGAAACGTTGCCACAATAAAGTGTTACATTAGTTGCACTTGTGTTCATTTACCTAACATATTGTCGGTAATTCTATCAACATTAATACATGTTGATTACAATTGTCCCATAGCTCAGTTGGTAGAGCGCCAGCTTCCTTGCACTTGCTGGTGGTCAGAGGTTCGAGTCCTCTTGGGGCTGCAATATTTTCAATTATAATTTGTAAAACTGTTGAGCCAAAAAAAATATATATGTAATACTTCACGTTAGTGAAGTAGGCAGGACCAGGAGCTGAGTCTCGACCCCTGCAACCACAATTAGGTGAGTACAGGCTGCCACCCCCTAGGGTAGAATGCAGTTTTCCCTTCCTTTCCCTCATGTTTTACCAGGGTGAAACATACTTCCTCCACCTACCACACATCCTCCTTGCATCCAGTGTAATGCCTCCTCCATAAATATGCTCCACCCAGTTTCTCGTATCTTCCATAATCTAGCCAGCTGGTTGGATGTTAATCAGGAGGAAAGTAGCAACCAAAAAAAATTGTGCAGCTAACAATGTTAGGAGAGGCAAGTGTCAATTGTGTTTACAGGATCGTGGCCTCAACATTAAATAGTTTTCTTCGCAAACTTGGTAGCTGCCCTGGTTCAGGATATTCTCTCTTGGAAAGTGATGACCTTCTGTCACTTCAAGCACCTGAACACACTCCAACAGGCCTCATCTCCTCAAATAATAACTTAGAGGCAATCAAATCAACAGATACAAGGACACTCCAACATAATCCCAAAACAGGACGTTCATATGCAGCTGGGAAACTCACAGACCTCTTTAAAAAAGTAAACGATGATTCAGCTATTGGGGCCACTCAAGAAAGTGAAGCAGCGGTTCATGCAGCAAGGGCGAATATCAACAACCTGTATGAGGACAATGCAGTAGTAAAATTAGGTATCCCTTGTGAGCCACAGATCTAAGGATATTTTGCAATAAAAATCTGTACCATGTATATGTCGTGCCAAATAGGTAAAACTTGTGATTTTTGGCTTAAATAGTAGTGCTCTTCTTGCAGAATAAGGCAAGCAAAAATTTGTGTATGCAATAATTTGGAAAAAATCATTCTGATCCTAACGAAAAAAAATATATTTCATTATGTTTGTGTATTATTAAATTATTGTAAACTTATCTAAAATATATTTAGTTGGATTAGGGTAAATTAAATTGCTCTTGTTATGATAAGGTTAGGTAAGTTTTCTAAAGTTCTTTTGATACAAAATTATTAGTTTTTACATTAACATCAGTGAAAAAAAATATATCTTTTAACGTATAAGAGAAAATTTTAGAAAGGACTTAATTTTAAAAGAATTCTTGCTAATTGACCAATTTTACCTATTTGGAGGGAGGTAAACCCGTGAAGGAAATAACAGCAAGTAAGTTTATTCAGGAATATACATATACAGTTACATAGATTATCATACATAGCAACACATGTGTAGAGAACTTACATTATTCATGGTACATCTCCATTTATTGTAACTGATTGTCACGCAGTTGTGTTACTTAGTTGTTTTAACTTTTAATGTTTAAAAAAATAAGATATTACCAAAACCCAAATAGAAAAAAATAAGTTTGACTTTTTTGAGGTTATTTATGTATAATAATTTGTGTTATTATATTTATGTGTACAAGTACCTAAATAAATTTACTTTCTTACAAATGAATAATGGGAAATAATGAGGCTTAATCGTGGTATAGGAGAGTAACTCCAATTTCTTTGATCAAGAGTTCATCACCAGTTTAAAGGCATCCAATGGAAAGGACCAAAATGGAAATAAGTCACTCTAACTTTTCTGGGTTTTCCAAGATACTTTACATATATGCTGCTATATATGATAATCTACGTAACTGTGTTTGCGTATACCTGAATAAACTTACTTATTAATAAGATTATGAAGTAAATGTAGACAAGTGTCCCATAGCTCAGTTGGTAGAGCGTCGGTTTCTTTAGACTTGCCGGAGGTCAGAGGTTCGATCCCTCTTGGGGCTGCACTATTTTTATTAATTAGAATTTTGCAATACATTTCTGAGCCAAAAACAACATTTGTAATACATCACGTTAGTGATCTCTCGCATTATCAAGGAATATGGATAAGTACATTTCCCTCTGGTTATAATGCGTATATATATATATATATATATATATATATATATATATATATATAATATATATATATATATATATATATATATTATATATATATATATATATATATATATATATATATAGTATTATATATAATATATATATATATATATATATATATATATATATATATATATATATATATATATATATATATGCAAATAACCACTGTGAAAGAATAGAATAGAGAACTTCCAAGTGCTTTCGTGACTACTCACATTATCAAGGAACAATAAAAGCAATGCATCAAAGTAAGGCACATAAACTATCTAGACAACACCTCACTATAACATCCCACAACAAAGCAACACCTGACGCGAGACTCATAAGAAAGGGAACATTGCAGCAGGTCCACTGGCCAAACTAGACAGGTCCTTCAAACAAACCCACCAACAAACTATTCTGCCAAAGAATTAAGAATTTTAAAATTTATTTTTTGTCCAATGTATTATTAAATTCTTCCAAATTCTATTAATAGTAAATGGATCTAATTTATATAAACCAAAGGAAATATTCATATTATTGTCAAAACTGCTTTTTAGGAAACAAGATTCAGTTATTTTCCAGTCGACCGTGGACTTGCTTGATACAACTTTCTCAACTTTTTGAAAATCAATTGGATGGTTAAAATCTCTCACATGAATAAATAGAGCATTGGAATCTTGTCCAGTTCTAATGCTATATTTATGTTGTTTTAATCTAAGCGCGAGACTTTTACCAGTTGACCGTAATAAACTTTATCGCAAATTTTGCAAGTAATCTTATAGACACATCCGTCAACATTTTGGGGGAAATTCTTTACCAAAAGTTTTTTTTACTGTATCAAGATTTTTAAATACAACTTTAATATTAAAAGTCTTAAGAAGAGAAGGCATATCAACCAAGTTTTCATGGTAAGGGAGAACCAACATATTTTTAGTTGAATAAGGGTGGTTGTCCATTTTTGGATGGTAAAAAGTATTTCTAGCAATTTTAAAAGATTTATCAATTACGTTTCTTGGGTATTTCATATCATTAACTATTTCATAAAT
>NC_069450.1:3570947-3596818 GCF_026875155.1 Cherax quadricarinatus | reverse complement strand
TTCTTTTTTTTTTCTATTCGGGGGAAACCCTTAAACCCCTACACTGGCTAAAAAAATTTAAAAATCGGAAAAAATTTGCCCACCCCATTTACATCAAAATTAGAGTTAATTAAGGGGTTATTTGCTTTGGTATACGGATTAACTGCATTTGAAATTCCTTTTAATCAGATCATATAATTGATGACAATATATCATGTCTAATTTCACATTAGTTTTTAAGATGAATGCTAACATCGATCTTGTAAATATCTGAGTGCTTTACGTCACTCCGTGAAGACATCAGCCAACAACATCAAGTAATTTCATAAAGTCTTACATTTTCCTAACTCAAATACTTTCAAAGCATCATGATCATAATCCTCCTGGCTAATAGCAATGTTTTTTAAAGAATTGAAAAAAATCTCTCTACTCGGTAATTTTGTTTCATCGAGTTTCTTTGTCAACGTAATCGTAACCTTTACCTAATAAAGGTAACACATAGTGGGGCACATCCTTTAGAAAAGCCTCAGTATATATCAATGATTTACCCGCCTTGATATAAGAACATAAGAACATAAGAAAGAAGGAACACTGCAGCAGGCCTACTGACCCATGCGAGGCAGGTCCAAGTCTCCTACCGGCTTAAGCCAATCGTGTCATTACGATTTCGTGAGCCATATTAACAGTGAAACTTACATAAAATTAAATAAAAAAAGTCAGCAAAATCGGTTGGCAACTATTAAGCTGCATATGCATGGAGATTAAGAACTATACAGTGTCATCTCTGTACCAAGATTTACAAAGTTCGCCATAATTAAACAGTAACATGAAGCTCTTTGTATAAATTGTATCTTAAACTGGACCCTTAGAAACACTAATCCTACAAACATACATTATACTTATCATTGTACACTGTATGTTATAATGAATGAATGTAACTAAGTGTACACACTGTTATGATGAATGTAATTAGGCCATTGTACATTGTATGTTATAATGAATGTAAGTAGATCATTGTACATTGTCTCATATAATATATGTAAATAAATCATTGTACAATGTTTTCTGTAATGAATATAACTAGATCATTCTACGCTGTCTTCTATAATGATTGTAACTAGATCATCGTACATTGCCTGTTATAATGAATGTCTGTAAACTGTTCTATAATGAATGTATAACTAGGTTATTGGACATTGTATTTAATGCATATATATATAAGCAGATCATTGTGCACTGTCTACTGTAACAATGCATGTAAGCAGATTGTTGTACACTGCTATAATGAATGTACCCAAATCATTGTACACTCTTCTGTAATGTCTATAACCGATCATTGTACACTGTCTTCTATAATAAATGCATGTAAGTAGGTCATTGTACACTGTCTTCTACAATGAATGCATGTAACCAGATTTATAATGTGTCAGATTATTGTACGTTGTTTAGTACAATGAATAACTAAATTGATGTACATTCCCTGTACTTTAATATAGTACTTTAATATAGTACTTTAATACAGTACTTTAATACAGTACTTTAATATAGTACTTTAATATAGTACTTAATATAGTACTTTAATACAGTACTTTAATATAGTACTTTAATATAGTACTTTAATATAGTACTTTAATATAGTACTTTAATATAGTACTTTAATATAGTACTTTAATACAGTACTTTAATACAGTACTTTAATATAGTACTTTAATATAGTACTTTAATATAGTACTTTAATACAGTACTTTAATATAGTACTTTAATATAGTACTTTAATATAGTACTTTAATATAGTACTTTAATATAGCACTTTAATATAGTACTTTAATATAGTACTTTAATATAGTACTTTAATACAGTACTTTAATACAGTACTTTAATATAGTACTTTAATATAGTACTTTAATATAGTACTTTAATACAGTACTTTAATATAGTACTTTAATATAGTACTTTAATATAGTACTTTAATATAGTACTTTAATATAGTAAATTTAATATAGTACTTTAATATAGTACTTAATATAGCACTTAATATAGTACTTTAATATAGTACTTTAATATAGTACTTTAATACAGTACTTTAATATAGCACTTTAATATAGCACTTTAATATAGTACTTTAATATAGTACTTTAATATAGTACTTTAATATAGTACTTTAATATAGTACTTTAATATAGTACTTTAATACAGTACTTTAATACAGTACTTTTTAATACAGTACTTTAATACAGTACTTTAATATAGTACTTTAATACAGTACTTTAATATAGTACTTTAATACAGTACTTTAATATAGTACTTTATTACAGTACTTTAATATAGTACTTTAATATAGCACTTTAATATAGTACTTTAATATAGTACTTTAATATAGCACTTTAATATAGCACTTTAATATAGTACTTTAATTTAGTACTTTAATATAGTACTTTAATATAGCACTTTAATATAGCATTTTAATATAGTACTTTAATATAGTACTTTAATATAGTACTTTAATATAGTACTTTAATATAGCACTTTAATATAGTACTTTAATATAGTACTTTAATATAGTACTTTAATATAGTACTTTAATATAGCACTTTAATCAAACAATTTACTTCCACTAATCCATCTTACATATATGGACTAATAAAAACACACAAACCAGGGAATGCAGTCAGACCAATTATTAGCTCCATAGGGTCAGTTTCATATAAATTATCCAAGTGGCTTGTTGACATTTTGAGCCCAATAGGGCTCAAAATGTCAACAAGCCACTTGGCAAAATTTCTAACTTTAATGTTAAAAACAACATAGATTTAGTTGATAAATTAAGCTCCTTGACTGACTTAAATGATTTTAACATGGTTAGTTTTGATGTTACGTCCTTGTTTATGAAAGTTTCTGTTGATGATTTATTAAGTTTCTTATCTGAAGAACACGTTAATTATTGATTTACCATTGCCAGTTCTTACTATCATTAAACTTATGAAGCTTTGCATTGTTGATTGAAAATCTGTATTTAATGATAAGTTTTACACTCAGAAGTTTGGTATAGCAATGGGAAATGCTCTTTGACCTGTTGTTAGTAACCTATACATAGAATTTTTTGAAACAAGACTGCTTAACACAGTCCTCCCTAATAGAGCTAAATGATTCATATATGTTGATGATATTTTGTGTCTTATGCTCAAGAATGTAGATATGCACCATTTCCTTGGTAAATTAAATAGCTTAGCCCATTCTATAAACTTTACTGTTGATTTTGAGGAAAATGACTCATTGCCTTTTCTGGATGTTTTAATTATTAATGGTAATAATGAATTCAATTTTAAAATTTACAGAAAGCCTTCAAATAACTTTTCCTATGTACAATATTATCCTTCACATCAAGATAGAGTTAAACTGTCTGTTTTCTCATCAATGTTTTTGAGAGCTTTGCGTATTTGTAGTCCAGAGTTCATAGATGATGAAATATCCAAAATTTATGAAATAGTTAATGATTTGAAATACCCAAGAAACGTAATTGATAAATCTTTTAAAATTGCTAGAAATACTTTTTACAATCCGAAAATCGACAACCACCCTTATTCAACTAAAAATAAGTTGGTTCTCCCTTACCATGAAAACTTGGTTAATATGCCTTCTCTTCTTAAGACTTTTAATATCAAAGTTGTATTTAAAAATCTTGATACAGTAAAAAAAACTTTTGGTAAAGAATTTTCCCCAAAATGCTGATGGATGTGTCTATAAGTTTACTTGCAAAATCTGCGATAAGGTTTATTACGGTCAACTGGTAAAAGTCTCGAACTTAGATTAAAACAACATAAATATAGCATTAGAACTGGACAAGATTCCAATGCTCTATTTATTCATGTGAGAGAATTTAACGATCCAATTGATTTTCAAAAAGTTGAGAAAGTTGTATCAAGCAAGTCCATGGTCGACAGGAAAATAACTGAATCTTGTTTCATAAAAAGCAGTTTTGACAATAATATGAATATTTCATTTGGTTTATATAAATTAGATCCATTTATTATTAATAGAATTTGGGAAGAATTTAATAATACAATGGACAAAAAATAAATTTTAAAATTCTTAATTCTTTTGCAGAATAGTTTGTTGGTGGGTTTGTTTGAAGGACCTGTCTAGTTTGTCCAGTGGACCTGCTGCAATGTTCCCTTTCTTATGAGTCGCGCGTCAGGTGTTGCTTTGTTGTGGGATGTTATAGTGAGGTGTTGTCTAGATAGTTTATATGCCTTACTTAGATGCATACTTTCGTTGTTCCTTGATAATGTGAGTAGTCACGAAAGCGCTTGGAAGTTCTCTATTCTTTCACAGTGGTTGTTTTGCACGCACACACACACACACACACACACACACACACACACACACACACACACACACACACACACACACACACACATATATATATAATATATATATAATATATATATATATATATATACATTATAACCAGAGGGAAATGTACTTATCCATATTCCTTGATAATGCGAGAGATCACTAACATGATGTATTACAAATGTTTTTGGCTCAGAAATGTATTGCAAAATTCTAATTAATAAAAATAGTGCAGCCCCAAGAGGGATCGAACCTCTGACCTCCGGCAAGTTTAAAGAAACCGGCGCTCTACCAACTGAGCTATGGAACACTTGTCTTCATTTACTTCATAATCTTATTAATAAGTAAGTTAATTCAGGTATACACAAACACAGTTACATAGATTATCATACATAGCAGCATATATGTAAAGTATCTTGGATAACCCAGAAAAGTCAGAGTGACTTATTTCCATTTTTGTCCTTTCCATTGGATGCCTTTAAACTGGTGATGAACTCTTGATCAAAGAAATTGGAGTTACTCTCCTATACTACGATTAAGCCTCATTATTTCCCATTATTCATTTGTAAGAAAGTAAATTTATTTAGGTACTTGTACACATAAATATAATAACACAAATTATCATACATAAATAACCTCAAAAAAGTCAAACTTATTTTTTTCTATTGGGGTTTTGGTAATATCTTATTTTTTTAAACATTAAAAGTTAAAACAACTAAGTAACACAACTGCGTGATAATCAGTTACAATAAATGGAGATGTACCATGAATAATGTAAGTTCTCTACACATGTGTTGCTATGTATGATAATCTATGTAACTGTATATGTATATTCCTGAATAAACTTACTTGCTGTTATTTCCTTCACGGGTTTACCTCCCTCCAAATAGGTAAAATTGGTCAATTAGCAAGAATTCTTTTAAAATTAAGTCCTTTCTAAAATTTTCTCTTATACATTAAAAGATATATTTTTTTTCATTGATGTTAATGTAAAAACTAATAATTTTGTATCAAAGGAACTTTAGAAAACTTACCTAACCTTATCATAACAAGCGCAATTTAATTTAGCCTAATTAAACTAAATATATTTTAAATAAGTTTACAATAATTTAATAATACACATACATAATGAAATATATTTTTTTTCGTTAGGATCAGAATGATTTTTTTCAAAATTATTGCATACACAAATTTTTGCTTGCCTTATTCGGCAAGAAGAGCACTACTATTTAAGCCAAAAATCACAAGTTTTACCTATTTGGCACGACATATACATGGTACAGAATTTTATTGCAAAATATCCTTAGATCTGTGGCTCACAATGGATACCTAATTTTACTACTGCATTGTCCACATACAGGTTGTTGATATACGCCCTTGCTGCATGAACCGCTGCTTCACTTTCTTGAGGGGCCCCAAAGCCAAGCTGGTTTGGTTGAAGCATCATGGCTGCCTCTGTATGAATACTTCAAACAGCAGCTTTGGAAACGAGGTGGCGAAGAGTGTTGCCCAAGGCAACTTGCTTAATTCGTCCTTGTGCTTTTAAGAGCACAAAGTGATGCACCAAAAAAGAAAGATTTAGTTTTTTGAGGAATCAGGCCAGCCAAGGAGTTGTTAGTGAGTCTTTTTATCTCTGATAGCAGTATCTCTGCAATCTCCCTGATACCTTGATTAACCATTTCTTTTAAATGTTTGTGGTCTTATTGCTGTGTAGCCCCCAACAGAACCAAATGGGAACAACATAATTGCTTTGTGAACGTCTGAGTCTTGCATAAACAGTGGATCCACAGTGAGAACAGGGTTGTTAGAAATGCTGGTGCCCCTGGTTTCCCTGGCAGCGTGCTTTTCTCTACGTGCCTGAGAAGTGTCAGCATCTGTGGGGGCAACTCTATCCATGCTGGTGATTGCTCTGATTGCCCCAGTTGTGTTGCCCTCTTTAGTTTTTTGCTCAGGTTTACTCTGATTTTTTCGTTGTCACTAGAATGATTAGGGGGATCTGCCTCTCTCATTTTCGTGTTGAAGGGAAAGGCAAATGAGATTGTCAGCTTTGGGAAAATTGCTTAAAGATCTATTGACAGCCGAGGCTAGAGACTTGCTACCTCTTTCTTGCACAGCTTAACAAGCATTTTCAAAAAGTAGCAAGTTGTGCCATGCCTTGATGGTTCGTGGAGCATTTAGAATAGCTGAATCATCGTTTACTTTTTTAAAGAGGTCTGTGAGTTTCCCAGCTGCATATGAACGTTCTGCTTTGGGATTATGTGGGAGTGTCCTGGTATCTGTTGATTTGATAGCCTCTAAGTTATTATTTGAGGAGATGAGGCCTGTTGGAGTGTGTTCAGGTGCTTGAAGTGACAGAAGGTCATCACTTCCCAAGAGAGAATATCCTGAACCAGAGCAGCTACCAAGTTTGCGAAGAAAACTATTTAATGTTGAGGCCACGATCCTGTAGACACAATTGACACTTGCCTCTCCTAACATTGTTAGCTGCACAATTTTTTTTGCTTGCTACTTTCCTCCTGATTAACATCCAACCAGCTGGCTAGATTATGGAAGATATGAGAAACTGGGTGGAGCATATTTATGGAGGAGGCATTACACTGGATGCAAGGAGGTTATGTGGTAGGAGGAGGAAGTATGTTTCACCCTTGTAGGACATGAGGGAAGGGAAGCGAAAACTGCATTCTACCCTAGGTGGTGGCAGCCTGTACTCACCTAATTGTGGTTGCAGGGTTCGAGACTCAGCTCCTGGCTCAACAGTTTTACAAATTATAATTGAAAATATTGCAGCCCCAAGAGGACTCGAACCTCTGACCACCAGCAAGTGCAAGGAAGCTGGCGCTCTACCAACTGAGCTATGGGACAATTGTAATCAACTTGTATTAATGTTGATAGAATTACCGACAATATGTTAAGTAAATGCAACTAATGTAACACTTTATTTTGGCAACGTTTCGCTCTCCAGGAGCTTTATCAAGTCGTTATAAACAATACATGGACACAAAGGGTATATATAAGCTTAGAGGTGTAATACTAGTGGTAGTAGTAGTAGTAGTAGTAGTAGTAGTAGTAGTAGTAGTATTAGTAGTATTAGTAGTAGTAGTAGTAGTAGTAGTAATATTAGTTGTAGCAGTAATAATACAATATGGTGGAACAATCAACTAGCACATGAATAACAAAAAAGGCACAATTCCGTGACTGGAACGATACACAAATAACCCGCACATAAAAGAGAGAAGCTTACGACGACGTTTCGGTGCGACTTGGACCATTGACAAAGTTACACTGTGACTTTGTCAATGGTCCAAGTCGGACCGAAACGCCGTCGTAAGCTTCTCTCTTTTATGTGCGGGTTATTTGTGTAACTAGCGCATGAGTAAAAAGTTGTAAAAGCCATTACTTGGGTAGCATAAAAATGGGTTAGACAAATATTTCTGTTAGTGGTTGAATTTGAGAAGGTCTGTTTCAGTGTTCCTCCTCTGTTATGTTCTTGTGTAGAATTAGCAGATTGTAATTAACTTATCAGATGAAATATTAGATAGAATACAAAAATACAACTGCTGCTATAGGTTTTGGCCTAAGTTTTGCAACTTCAAAAAAACTTAATAATGTTGAAATTACAAAAGCCTTTTGTAACTTTGAAAAATCTTCTGTATTGTCTGCATCGCTATTGGGCCGTGCAGACCTCCTGCGCAAACGCTCTTCAGTTCCCTGACAGCAGTAGTGTGAGGTGGTGCTGGTCGCGCCTCTGTCGTCAGACCAGGAGAACTACTATTAGTCAACATGGCGTGCAGTTACAGACGCAGGATTAACACTGTCGGTGTTGAACTTCTCAGTGGGGCAATAACGCCAGCCTCAGCCCAGGTATTACTACCTAAAATAATCAGAGACACGTATGGCATTCAGGATGGAGAGTTGTACGGCGTAGCATTGAACGGAGCACGTAGATTTTTTGTGAAACTGCTCTCAGCAACGGTTTACGATCGTTTGGTCAACCGTTTTCAGGACGTAAGTCTTGATTGCAACACCAGCTGTGCGTGTGAGGATGATCGATGTATCCAGACATTATACATGGATTAAATTGCGTAATGTCCCCTTTGAGGCGGATGAGGCAGATATCAGAAACGTATTTGAGGAATACGGAACTGTTCATTTGGCCCAGCATGGTAAGTGGGTGTCGGGTGCCTACACAGGTATGCTGGAGGCACTTTTAACCTAAAATGTCATTGCGACACCCCATACCGTCTTACGTGTACCTAAAGGAATTCAGGACACAGGTCATGGTGTCATACGCGGGGCAAAGGCGTACCTGCCGACTATGTGGGGAATATGATCACATAGCGGCGGAGTGTGGGAAGCGGCCAACGAGCTCCTGGCCCAGAGGCCGGAGACATCCGCTTCTACACCAGGGGAAGCAGGTGTTGATCAATGACGTGAAGGAGGGCGTGGTCGTCTATGGAGCGAGATAGTGGATGAGGCGTATAAGCGGGGGGAGAGGGTGAGGCCCTTGACCAGTTACTGGTCCAGACACACTTCTAGGGATCGAGTTGAGCAAAAGTACAGGAGGAAGTGTTGGAAATTGAGGAGGAATTAGCCGAGGTTTTGAAGTCCTTGTCACCGCCTGAGGAGGTGGCTGCTCCTGGCAGGGTAGTAGAAGATGAGGTGAAGGCTGTGGGGCATCAACAACAGAACTATTCGGACGAAGGGAGTGACAGCGTGACTGAGGTGTCACCGAGATCTTTGTCACTGTGTACAGTGGAGGTAGAGGTACATTGTGAGGCATCCCCAGACCAAGCCATGGAGGATGCGCCTGTCACAAGAAAGAGAGCCGCTGCATCGGATTCAGATGATGTCCTAACGCCGGCGCAGAGGACTGGGAAGCAAATATGGGCAGAAGGTGAAGGTAGTGGTGGCCATGACAGGAGGCACCGAAAGAAGGGGGGGGGGAGAGAGGGAAGTGTGCAGGTGACAAGTGGTCCCACACGTTCTGGTGGCCATCGGAAGAGTGAAGAGAGGAGGCAGGGGTGGAAACTCTAATAGGCCTCCGGTGTATGACAGTAAACGTTAATGGTTTGTGTAATAGTGTAAAGAGAGAATGGTTTCGAGAGTTTCTGAATAAATTTAGAGTGGATGTTGTGTTCCTACAGGAGCACAATTTTAAGGAGGGTAGGGTGTTGGAGATGGAGGGGTTTCAGGTGGTAACCCTGCCATCTGCCCGTTTAAAAGGGGGGTGGGTATCTTAATTAGGGAGGTGAGCCCGTTTGTTTTGCAGAGAAGTGAGGGGGGGGAGGGGGGGAAGGGTGTTGCGCGTAGATGGTTTGTGGATGGGAAAACGTGTGGCTTTTATTAGTGTTATATGCGCCTGCAGAGAATAATGTACAGGTGAGCAGGAGTTTGTGTGCGAGGACCTTGTGTTTTTTTTCCGTGCATTACCGGAGGTGGCAATAGTAGGAGGTGATTGGAACTGCGTCATTAGGAGGGCTGATGTGGAACCAAAAGGGGCAGGTTATGTGTCGGTGGCCTACGAGATTTATTGAGGGATATTAGGTTAAGAGACGCATTCGAGGGGGGGGCGTGGGAGACAGTAGCATACATTTGTTAGGAGAGGGTATGCAGCGAGGTTAGATAGAGTGTATCTTTCTCACGGGGTTGTAGTGAGAGCTTTCAAAAATGTTGAAGTTGCATGGTCAGATCATAGAGCAGTGTTGGTGGAGGTTGGGTGGGAGGCGCTTGCAGAAATATACAGGAGTTACTGGAAATTAAATATAAGTGCATTGAGTGATGAGGAGGGGTTAGAGGGATTTTCTGTCCTATGGAAGGAGCTTAGTGAGGAGGCACAGGGAGTGGAAGATGTCGTACAATGGTGGGATTGTGTTGCCAAGGAAAGGATTAGGAAATATTATGTGGGGGTGGGCAAACGTATAAATGATTTTAAATATGGGCTTTCAAATTATCTGGAGGACAGGTTAAGGGGCTGTTATGAGAAGGGGGCTGTGGGGGGCAACTATCCTATGGATGAAATTGTCGAGGTCAAGGGGAGACTGAGGGAGTTACAAAATGAGAGGTTTCAAGCGGTAAGGGTGCAGGCAGGGGTAGAGGAGGTGCTTTGGGGTGATAAACCATCGGCGTGTGTGTTGCGACGTCAAAAACAAAGACAGCAGGTTACAGCTATTCCGAGGTTAGAGGTACACGAGATGGCGGGGGTTATAGAATGGGTCAGGAGATACTAACTACAAAAGGAATGTGTGTGTATGCGGATAAATGGTATGAAGGGTATTGGACAAGTGGGAAGGTGGGAAATGTGGATTTAGAGAAGGTGTGTGAGTATGTGACGTGTAATTTAGGGAATAGTGATAGAAAGGCTTTAGGGGGGGTAATAACAGAGGAGGAAATAGAGTTGGC
The DNA here is from genome assembly GCF_026875155.1 of Cherax quadricarinatus. Lineage (NCBI taxonomy): Eukaryota > Metazoa > Arthropoda > Malacostraca > Decapoda > Parastacidae > Cherax > Cherax quadricarinatus. The sequence goes on along the minus strand of NC_069450.1, from coordinate 3,586,087 downwards.
TTTAAGGGGAAATGAGGAAAGGCAAAGCACCGGGAATAGACGGTCTCTCCGGCTGAATTTTATCTCCAACATTGGGAGGTGATAAGGGTTTCTATGGTTAGTTATTTAATCAGATGAAGGAGAAGGGTGTGATGGGGGACAAGCAAGCAACAGCAGTTGTAGTGTTGGTCCCGAAGGGTAAGGGGCAGCACACCCTCAAGGAGTACCGTGCCATATACCCTGTTATGTGCTGATTATAAGTTGTTCGCTAAAGTCTTGGGTAATAGGTTCAAATGTGTGGTAGGGAGAGTGGTTTCGAAAACGCAGTATGGTTTGCCTGGAAGGTCGATGATTGAGGGTCATGGAATACTGAGAAGTTTTGTGGAGTCAAAAGGGGGGGGAGGAGGGCGGCGTTGTTGGCTTTAGACTGGCAGGGGGCCTATGACAGGGTGAACGAGGAGCATTGGGAGCTATACTTAGAGGCAGGGTTATGGGGATGAAATAGTTAATTGGGTAACCACTGTTGTACAATGGTGCCAAGATGAGGGTACAGATTAATGGATGCTTGGGGGAGGGGATTGTAATGGGTAGGGGAACTTAGGCAGGGGTGTCCCATGTCACAAATGTTGTTTGCGTGCATTCAGGACCCCTTCTATAGAATGGTTGAACGTTGTGTATGTGACACGAGTGGAGGTGGGGGGGGTGGGTAGGGAAAGTGTGGCCGGGAATAATAGGATACGTAGACGATACAACAGTCCTGGTTGGGAGGGGATGACGTTGGGTGTTTTTGGATGCTGTTGTGCAACAGTTCGGAATGCAACAGGGATGCAGGGTAAATAGAGAGAAGTCAATGATCATGGGGTTGGGTGATTGGGTGGAGGGGGGGGGGGGAGATGTAACGTTGTGAGAAAACAAACGGTGTCTTTAAAAATTTGTGGTATCACCTATAAGGGTGATTTGGAAGCTGCTCGGGAGGAAAACTCGAATAGATTAATGGAAAGGATTCAGGGCGTCTGGGTGCATTGCGACCTCATCATCTGACTCTCGTGCAACGAGTGATTGTTATAAACGTATTATTGTATAGTAAGGTTTGGCACGTAGCAGCCGGGTTCCCATTACAGGGACGGCGATTGTGGGAATTCTGAGACGAGTGTTTAACTTTTTGTGGGGTTCAAGGTGCGATTGGCTGAGGAGAGAGGTTGTAATGTTACCTGTGCGCCAGGGTGGGTTGGGGTTGATGGATCTGAGGAGGAGGATTAAATGTGTGTTTTTAAATGGGAGGTTTTGCGCGAAGGTGTGAGTGGAGGGCAGCTGGGAAAAGTACATGATAGGTTGGGTAAGTTGTATGGTGGTGTGGAGTTGAGGGAATGTGAAACTATTTTGAGGGCTTTGATGTTGGTTAGAGAACCCAGGAAAATTCGAGTAGGGGTTTTGTGTAAGCTGCTTGCAGACAGGATTGTTGTACCAGTTGAGGGATTGTTCCCCATGTACGCATGGACGAGTATTTGGTATAGGTTTAGCAGGTTGAAGTTAAAGCCTAGGGTAAGGGAGGTAATGTATCGTTTTTTGCATGGCATACTACCGTCGGGGGAGGTTTTAAGAACCAGAGGGGTAATTGTGGGCGGAAGGTGTGGAATCTGTGGGGAGGATGAGACGGCGTTCCATGCTGTATACTTTTGTGGGGAACTGGAGGGTGTTAGGTATTGGTTAAGTAGGTAGTACAGGGGGTGGGGGGCAGAGGGGTGTCGGTTCTGCGTGCACTAAGCCTAGATGTGGGAGGGTTCGATGAGAGTGTTATACGAGCTTTGGATTATATAATAGTGGATTATATATATATATCGTGGGTGATGAGGGGGAGGGGGAATTGTGAGGTGCGGAGGCGGGTACTAGCGGTAAACGGTTTATCGTACGATGTGTCGTAATAGGAACTGTATGGGAGGAGGTGGGAGAAGATTTTTCGGAAGGGTATAGAATGTTAACGTTAGGTTTTCTCATCAATCTACGACTTGGGCTGAGTGAGTAAGGGGGGGGGTTGGGGATTACATACGGGAAGGGGGTTTTCAGGGGGACACAGCGGGGTCGCCTCCTGGGGAGGGGTGTGAGTGTAGGTGTATGTGGGTATATGAAGGTGTAGATGAGTGGCATACATGTATGTAGCATGCAAGTGGCACAGAAACCAAAGATGATATCAAGTAATTTACGTAGTACTGAATGGAAAATTCTGTGTTTGATGTGTCAGGGTCGTCATGACCTTCTTCATGAATTAAGTGTGAATGGTGTCAAGATTATAGTTTTAAGACCGTGAAGAGCTTTAGGGCTTATGTAGAGTGTGCGTTTATAGCCTTTATTGGGCATAAATCATGTGCGATAATTGTATCGCGATGAGAGGTTATTAAATTATGTTTGTGTTTAGTGTTGTGGGTTTTTAGCGAGTGTACTGTCTTTATTTTAGCATTATATAATGTGCTCATCCAGTTGCTGCTAGATGGAACGATATTGACTTCCATAAATTTGTAATGCCTCGTTAAAAGTTTGTAATGGGACAGTATGGTTTAGTCTCTTACTTTATATAATGTGCTCAGCCGGTGGAAGAGGCTGTATTAATATTTAGTAATATTTGTTAATATTTATTTAGTATAAGTGTGAGGCTTAGGATTTGATTTTTGATTTAGGATTTGATTTTGATTTTGATTTTGATTTTGATTTTGATTTTGATTTGATTTGATTTGATTTGATTTGATTTGATTTTGATTTTTTTCAATGCTTAAAAAGAGATTGTAGTGAGGCACGTATGTATGTGCTTAGGTACTTCTTATTGTATAGGGGTTAATTTTGGGAAGAGTATGTGATTGTTTTTAACTGAGATTGGGATGTAAGGTTATTACTCTGTTTATCTCCTGTGAAGGTTGTGAACCTTTGTCATATGTCCGTCATAGTATGTTAACTATACAAATCTGAAAGTTGTATATAGTTTATATTTAATATAGTTTATATAGTTATAGTTTATTTTGTTTATCATAGTATGTATATGGAAAAGTTTGTGTGTATATGGGTTAACCTCTTTTATGTCAATTACAATGTGTTGTTAATAATTGGCTAGTGTATGTTGTGTAGGATTGAGGATCCTACTGTATCCATTTTATATCTTAATTTAATATCAAGCTGTAAAGTTTTTAAATAAAATATAAAAAAAAAAAAAAAAAAAAAAAAAAGATTCTTTAAATCTTATGATACACTTAATAATAATAAAAATTTGCACCTTACTAAAGCAGATAAAATAAGTGCAATAGTAATTATGAAAGAAAATGATTACCAAGAGAAAATGAATAATCTCCTGGATGACACTGAAACCTATTCTAAACTTAAAAAAAAATCCCTTAGAAACTATTAACAGCAATTTCAATAAAACAATAAAACTTCTACTGCAAGGCAAAGATGAATTAATCAAACAATTTACTTCCACTAATCCATCTTACATATATGGACTAATAAAAACACACAAACCAGGGAATGCAGTCAGACCAATTATTAGCTCCATAGGGTCAGTTTCATATAAATTATCCAAGTGGCTTGTTGACATTTTGAGCCCAATAGGGCTCAAAATGTCAACAAGCCACTTGGCAAAATTTCTAACTTTAATGTTAAAAACAACATAGATTTAGTTGATAAATTAAGCTCCTTGACTGACTTAAATGATTTTAACATGGTTGGTTTTGATGTTACGTCCTTGTTTATGAAAGTTTCTGTTGATGATTTATTAAGTTTCTTATCTGAAGAACACGTTAATTATGATTTACCATTGCCAGTTCTTACTATCATTAAACTTATGAAGCTTTGCATTGTTGATTGAAAATCTGTATTTAATGATAAGTTTTACACTCAGAAGTTTGGTATAGCAATGGGAAATGCTCTTTGACCTGTTGTTAGTAACCTATACATAGAATTTTTTGAAACAAGACTGCTTAACACAGTCCTCCCTAATAGAGCTAAATGATTCATATATGTTGATGATATTTTGTGTCTTATGCCCAAGAATGTAGATATGCACCATTTCCTTGGTAAATTAAATAGCTTAGCCCATTCTATAAACTTTACTGTTGATTTTGAGGAAAATGACTCATTGCCTTTTCTGGATGTTTTAATTATTAATGGTAATAATGAATTCAATTTTAAAATTTACAGAAAGCCTTCGAATAACTTTTCCTATGTACAATATTATCCTTCACATCAAGATAGAGTTAAACTGTCTGTTTTCTCATCAATGTTTTTGAGAGCTTTGCGTATTTGTAGTCCAGAGTTCATAGATGATGAAATATCCAAAATTTATGAAATAGTTAATGATTTGAAATACCCAAGAAACGTAATTGATAAATCTTTTAAAATTGCTAGAAATACTTTTTACAATCCGAAAATCGACAACCACCCTTATTCAACTAAAAATATGTTGGTTCTCCCTTACCATGAAAACTTGGTTGATATGCCTTCTCTTCTTAAGACTTTTAATATCAAAGTTGTATTTAAAAATCTTGATACAGTAAAAAAAACTTTTGGTAAAGAATTTTCCCCAAAATGCTGATGGATGTGTCTATAAGATTACTTGCAAAATCTGCGATAAAGTTTATTACGGTCAACTGGTAAAAGTCTCGAACTTAGATTAAAACAGCATAAATATAGCATTAGAACTGGACAAGATTCCAATGCTCTATTTATTCATGTGAGAGAATTTAACGATCCAATTGATTTTCAAAAAGTTGAGAAAGTTGTATCAAGCAAGTCCATGGTCGACAGGAAAATAACTGAATCTTGTTTCATAAAAAGCTGTTTTGACAATAATATGAATATTTCATTTGGTTTATATAAATTAGATCCATTTATTATTAATAGAATCTGGGAAGAATTTAATAATACAATGGACAAAAAATAAATTTTAAAATTCTTAATTCTTTTGCAGAATAGTTTGTTGGTGGGTTTGTTTGAAGGACCTGTCTAGTTTGTCCAGTGGACCTGCTGCAATGTTCCCTTTCTTATGAGTCGCGCGTCAGGTGTTGCTTTGTTGTGGGATGTTATAGTGAGGTGTTGTCTAGATAGTTTATATGCCTTACTTAGATGCATTACTTTCGTTGTTCCTTGATAATGTGAGTAGTCACGAAAGCGCTTGGAAGTTCTCTATTCTTTCACAGTGGTTGTTTTGCACACACACACACACACACACACACACACACACACACACACACACACACACACACACCACACACATATATATATATATATATATATATATATATATATATATATATATATATATATATATATATATATAATTATATATATATATGCATTATAACCAGAGGGAAATGTACTTATCCATATTCCTTGATAATGCGAGAGATCACTAACATGATGTATTACAAATGTTGTTTTTGGCTCAGAAATGTATTGGAAAATTCTAATTAATAAAAATAGTGCAGCCCCAAGAGGGATCGACCCTCTGACCTCCGGCAAGTTTAAAGAAACCGGCGCTCTACCAACTGAGCTATGGAACACTTGTCTTCATTTACTTCATAATCTTATTAATAAGTAAGTTTATTCAGGTATACACAAACACAGTTACATAGATTATCATACACAGCAGCATATATGTAAAGTATCTTGGATAACCCAGAAAAGTCAGAGTGACTTATTTCCATTTTGGGCCTTTCCATTGGATGCCTTTAAACTGGTGATGAACTCTTGATCAAAGAAATTGGAGTTACTCTCCTATACCACGATTAAGCCTCATTATTTCCCATTATTCATTTGTAAGAAAGTAAATTTATTTAGGTACTTGTACACATAAATATAATAACACAAATTATCATACATAAATAACCTCAAAAAAGTCAAACTTATTTTTTTCTATTGGGGTTTTGGTAATATCTTATTTTTTTAAACATTAAAAGTTAAAACAACTAAGTAACACAACTGCGTGATAATCAGTTACAATAAATGGAGATGTACCATGAATAATGTAGGTTCTCTACACATGTGTTGCTATGTATGATAATCTATGTAACTGTATATGTATATTCCTGAATAAACTTACTTGCTGTTATTTCCTTCACGGGTTTACCTCCCTCCAAATAGATAAAATTGGTCAATTAGCAAGAATTCTTTTAAAATTAAGTCCTTTCTAAAATTTTCTCTTATACATTAAAAGATATATTTTTTTCATTGATGTTAATGTAAAAACTAATAATTTTGTATCAAAAGAACTTTAGAAAACTTACCTAACCTTATCATAACAAGCGCAATTTAAATTAGCCTAATCCAACTAAGTATATTTTAGATAAGTTTACAATAATTTAATAATACACAAACATAATGAAATATATTTTTTTCGTTAGGATCGGAATGATTTTTTCAAAATTATTGCATACACAAATTTTTGCTTGCCTTATTCGGCAAGAAGAGCACTACTATTTAAACCAAAAATCACAAGTTTTACCTATTTGGCACGACATATACATGGTACAGATTTTTATTGCAAAATACCCTTAGATCTGTAGCTCACAATAGATACCTAATTTTACTACTGCATTGTCCACATACAGGTTGTTGATATACGCCCTTGCTGCATGAACCGCTGCTTCACTTTCTTGAGGGGCCCCAAAGCCAAGCTGGTTTGGGTGAAGCATCATGGCTGCCTCTGTATGAATACTTCAAACAGCAGCTTTGGAAACGAGGTGGCGAAGAGTGTTGCTCAAGGCAACTTGCTTAATTCGTCCTTGTGCTTTTAAGAGCACAAAGTGATGAACCAAAAAAGAAAGATTTAGTTTCGTCAGGAATCAGACCAGCCAAGGAGTTGTTAGTGAATCATTTAATCTCTGATAGCAGTATCTCTGCAATCTCCCTGATACCTTGATTAACCATTTCTTTTAAATGTTTGTTGTCTTATTCCAGTGTAGCCCCCAACAGAACCATATGGGAACAACATAATTGCTTTGTAAACGTCTGAGTCTTGCATAAACAATGGATCCACAGTGGGAACAGGGTTGTTAGAAATGCTGGTGCCCCTGGTTTCCCTGGCAGCTTGCTTTTCTCTACGTGCCTGAGAAGTGTCAGCATCTGTGGGGGCAACTCTATCCATGCTGGTGATTGCTCTGATTGCCCCAATTGTGTTGCCCTCTTTAGTTTTTTGTTCACCTGGACTCTGATTTTTTCGTTGTCACTGGAATGATTAGGGGGATCTGCCTCTCCCATTTTCGTGTTGAAGGGAAAGGCAAATGAGATTGTCAGCTTTGGGAAAATTGCTTAAAGATTTATTGACAGCCGAGGCTAGAGACTTGCTACCTCTTTCTTGCACAGCTTAACAAGCATTTTCAAAAAGTAGCAAGTTGTGCCAAGCCTTGATGGTTCGTGGAGCATTTAGAATAGCTGAATCATCGTTTACTTTTTTAAAGAGGTCTGTGAGTTTCCCAGCTGCATATGAACGTCCTGCTTTGGGATTATGTTGGAGTGTCCTGGTATCTGTTGATTTGATTGCCTCTAAGTTATTATTTGAGGAGATGAGGCATGTTGGAGTGCGTTCAGGTGGTTGAAGTGACAGAAGGTCATCACTTTCCAAGAGAGAATATCCTGAACCAGGGCGGCTACCACGTTTGAGAAGAAAACTATTTAATGTTGAGGCCACAATCCTGTAAACACAATTGACACTTGCCTCTCCTAATATTGTTAGCTGCACAATTTTTTTGGTTGCTACTTTCCTCCTGATTAACATCCAACCAGCTGGCTAGATTATGGAAGATACGAGAAACTGGGTGGAGCATATTTATAGAGGAGGCATTACACTTGATGCAAGGAGGATATGTGGTAGGTGGAGGAAGTATGTTTCACCCTGGTAGGACATGAGGGAAAGGAAGGGAAAACTGCATTCTACCCTAGGGGGTGGCAGTGTGTACTCACCTAATTGTGGTTGCAGGGGTCGAGACTCAGCTCCTGGTCCCGACTACTTCACTAACGTGAAGTATTTATTACATATATATTTTTTTTTGGCTCAACAGTTTTACAAATTATAATTGAAAATATTGCAGCCCCAAGAGGACTCGAACCTCTGACCACCAGCAAGTGCAAGGAAGCTGGCGCTCTACCAACTGAGCTATGGGACAATTGTAATCAACATGTATTAATGTTGATAGAATTATCGACAATATGTTAGGTAAATGAACACAAGTGCAACTAATGTATTGTGGCAATGTTTCGCTCTCCATGAGCTTTATCAAGTCGTTACAAACAATACATGGAAATATAGACACATATGCAGTATAATGTGATCCTTTATTGACTACGTTTCGCCCACACAGTGGGCTTTTTCAAGTCACAAACAGTTCTGTTTGTGACTTGAAAAAGCCCACTGTGTGGGCGAAACGTAGTCAATAAAGGATCACATTATACTGCATATGTGTTTATATTTCCATTATGTCGGTATTTTATACCATTTATTTCCACAAACAATACATGGACACAAAGGGTATATATATAAGCTTAGAAGTGTAATACTAGTGGTGGTAGTAGTAGTAGTAGTAGTAGTAGTAGTAATATTAGTTGTAGCAGTAATAATACAATATGGTAGAACAATCAACTAGCACATTAGTAAAAAGTTGTAAAAGCCATTACTTGGGTAGCATAAAAATGGGTTAGACAAATATTTCTGTTAGTGGTTGAATTTGAGAAGGTCTGTTTCAGTGTTCCTCCTCTGTTATGTTCTTGTGTAGAAGTAGCAGCAAAGACTATGTGATGGTAGGGTTTATTGTTTTGAAGAGGATTTTTGCTAATGCTTCAGAGTTGATGAAGTTTTGATTCCAATTTGACTCCCCTGGGAAGAAATTTCAAGTCCAAGGGGAGGATATTTGGCCACGGGAGAAATTGGGAAGGGTTCTGTACCTATATAAACTTTCCACAGAAAACTGCACCAGACTTTATTTGCTGCCATCTGAAGAACGCCAGGTCAACTACCCTCAGCTGATGCCTCCCTTATATCTCCTGTGCAGAGAGGTAAACAGTCCTGTGTTTCACTTTTATTTTTAAAGGTCTTATGCCAATTTTGGTAGTTTGTGCAGTACATTTGTGTTCGGTATTAAGTTAATTATAAGGTGATATAGTGTTATTGGAACGACACAGCATAAAAAAGTTGATAAATTGCTAAAATCTAAGTTTTCTGGCGGTGTGAGTATTACACTTCACTGTCTTGGAAAACATGGAATCCTAGATATTTATACATATGAACAGAATCACGAGGGGATGATGGAAACGACGTTGCTCTTGGGCTTTCTCGTTGCACTGTAAATGCTTCTTCAGGAGCAATGCAGTGAAGGTAATGGAATGTAAAAATTCAGTAGAGTACCCCTTGGTCTGGTGGCTAAATCTCTCGCTTCGCACTGCGAAGTTAGAAACACTGGGCGTATTTCTTTACACTGGTTGTCTATGTTCACCCATCAGTAAAATGGGTACCTGGGTGTTAGTCGACTGGTGTGGGTCGCATCCTGGGGCAAAGCTGACCTAATTTGCCCGAAATGCAAAGCGGCTTTTTTTGTAGTAGTAAGTCATTGATGTCAGCTAGGACTGTATACCTTGTACATGTACTTGTAGAAATGAAGATATTGTTTTTATTATTAATATTTTTATTATTATTATTATTATTATTATTATTATTATTATTATTATTATTATTATTATTATTATTATTGTTATTATAGAGCCCAAGGAGGTGTGTCCTGGAGTTTACCTGGAGAGAGTTCCGGGGGTCAACGCCCCCGCGGCCCTGTCTGTGACCAGGCCTCCTGGTGGATCAGAGCCTGATCAACCGGGCTGTTGCTGCTGGCTGCACGCAAACCAACGTACGAGCCACAGCCTGGCTGATCAGAAACTGACTTTAGGTGCTTGTCCAGTGCCAGCTTGAAGACTGCCAGGGGTCTGTTGGTAATCCCCCTTATGTATGCTGGGAGGCAGTTGAACAGTCTCGGGCCCCTGACACTTATTGTATGATCTCTTAACGTGCTAGTGACACCCCTGCTTTTCATTGGGGGATGGTGCATCGTCTGCCAAGTCTTTTGCTTTCGTAGTGAGAGATTTTCGTGTGCAAGTTCGGTACTAGTCCCTCTAGGATTTTCCAGGTGTATATAATCATGTATCTCTCCCTCCTGCGTTCCAGGGAATACAGGTTTAGGAACCTCAAGCGCTCCCAGTAATTGAGGTGTTTTATCTCCATTATGCACGCCGTGAAAGTTCTCTGTACATTTTCTAGGTCGGCAATTTCACCTGCCTTGAAAGGTGCTGTTAGTGTGCAGCAATATTCGAGCCTAGATAGAACAAGTGACCTGAAGAGTGTCATCATGGGCTTGGCCTCCCTAGTTTTGAAGGTTCTCATTATCCATCCTGTCATTTTTCTAGCAGATGCGATTGATACAATGTTATGGTCCTTGAAGGTGAGATCCTCCGACATGATCACTCCAGGTCTTTGACGTTGGTGTTTCGCTCTATTTTGTGGCCAGAATTTGTTTTGTACTCTGATGAAGATTTAATTTCCTCATGTTTACCATATCTGAGTAATTGAAATTTCTCATCGTTGAACTTCATATTGTTTTCTGCAGCCCACTGAAAGATTTGGTTGATGTCCGCCTGGAGCTTTGCAGTGTCTGCAATGGAAGACACTGTCATGCAGATTCGGGTGTCATCTGCAAAGGAAGACACGGTGCTGTGGCTGACATCCTTGTCTATGTCGGATATGAGGATAAGGAACAAGATGGGAGCGAGTACTGTGCCTTGTGGAACAGAGCTTTTCACCGTAGCTGCCTCGGACTTTACTCTGTTGACGACTACTCTCTGTGTTCTGTTAGTGAGGAAAGTATAGATTCATCGACGACTTTTCCTGTTATTCCTTTAGCACGCATTTTGTGCGCTATTGCGCCATGGTCACACTTGTCGAAGGCTTTTGCAAAGTCTGTATATATTACATCTGCATTCTTTTTGTCTTCTAGTGCATTTAGGACCTTGTCGTAGTGACCCAATAGTTGAGACAGACAGGAGCGACCTGTTCTAAACCCATGTTGCCCTGGGTTGTGTAAACTGTGGGTTTCTAGATGGGTGGTGATCTTGCTTCTCAGGACCCTTTCAAAGATTTTTATGATATGGGATGTTAGTGCTATTGGTCTGTAGTTCTTTGCTGTTGCTTTACTGCCCCCTTTGTGGAGTGGGGCTATGTCTGTTGTTTTTAGTAACTGTGGGACGACCCCCGTGTCCATGCTCCCTCTCCATAGGATGGAAAAGGCTCGTGATAGGGGCTTCTTGCAGTTTTGATGAACACAGAGTTCCATGAGTCTGGCCCTGGGGCAGAGTGCATGGGCATGTCATTTATCGCCTGTTCGAAGTCATTTGGCGTCAGGATAACATCGGATAGGCTTGTGTTAATCAAATTTTGTGGCTCTCTCATAAAAATTCATTTTGATCTTCGACTCTCAGTCTGGTTAGCGGCTTGCTAAAAACTGAGTCATACTGGGACTTGAGTAGCTCACTCATTTCCTTTCTGTCATCTGTGTAGGACCCATCTTGTTTAAGTAGGGGCCCAATACTGGACGTTGTTCTCGATTTTGATTTGGCATAGGAGAAGAAATACTTTGGGTTTCTTTCGATTTCATTTATGGCTTTTAGTTCTTCCCGCGATTCCTGACTCCTAAAGGATTCTTTTAGCTTAAGTTCGATGCTTGCTATTTCTCTGACCAGTGTCTCCCTACGCATTTCAGATATATTGACCTCTTTTAGCCGCTCTGTTATTCTTTTCCGTCGCCTGTAAAGGGAGCGCCTGTCTCTTTCTATTTTACATCTACTCCTCCTTTTTTTAGAGGAATATGCCTTGTGCATACATCGAGTGCCACCGAGTTAATCTGTTCTAGGCATAAGTTGGGGTCTGTGTTGCTTAGTATATCTTCCCAGCTTATATCGGTTAGGACTTGGTTTACTTGGTCCCACTTTATGTTTTGTTATTGAAGTTGAATTTGGTGAATGCTCCTCGTGACTAGTCTCATTATGTCGGTCTGGGGCTCCCACGCATACATGTCTGAACCTCAATAATGTTGTGATCTGAGTATATTGTTTTTGATATGGTGACATTTCTTATCAGATCATCATTGTTAGTGAAGATGAGGTCTAGTGTATTCTCCAGTCTAGTAGGCTCTATTATTTGCTGGTTTAAATTGAATTTTGTGCAGAGATTTAAAAAGCTCGTGTGAGTGTGAGTTTTCATCAGAGCTGCCTCCTGGTGTTATTACTGAAAACAATATTATTTGCTATATTCCTCCATTTTAGGTGCCTTAAGTTGAAATCCCCAGGAGCAAGATGTTGGGTGCAGGAGCTGGAAGATTTTCCAGACAGTGGTCAATTTTTTAACAGCTGTTCCTGGAATTGCTGGGATGTTGCATCCAGAGGCTTGTAGACTACCACAATGACTAGGTTTTGGTTCTCGACCTTTACTGCTAAAACTTCCACTACATCATTTGAGGCTTTAAGGAGTTCTGTGCAAACAAGTGACTCTGCAATGTACAGGCCAACCCCTCCCCTTTTGCCTGTTCACTCTGTCACATCTTTTATAGGTTGTAACCTGGGATTCATATTTCGTTGTCCAAGTGATCCTTTATGTGGGTCTCAGTGAAAGCCGCGAACATTGCCTTTGCCTCTGCAAGCAGTCCACGGATGAAAGGTATTTTGTTGTTTGTTGCTGGCTTTAGACCCTGTATATTTGCAAAGAAGATTGTTCTCGGACTGGTGGTATTGTTGGTACTGGGGGGGGATGTTTTTTTCCGGCTTAGTATCTGTATCTGTTGGTTTGGAGTGGAGGCCATCGACTGTGGTTCCACTCCAGGAATGACTGGATTTGGTGTACGATTTCTGCCATTTCCTGCCAGTTTTTTTTTCCTTCCTGGCACTAAAAAACCTCTCCCTCTTGAGTGGCTGTGGCTACCCAGGTTTTCCCATGGCCTGGATGTTTTGTATCTTTTTGTCCCTTTAGATGGTATGCCTGGCAATTTAAGTTATAGCACAGTCTTTCCTGTACTGAAGAGGTACACAGTTCAGGGTGAAAAAGCTTACAGGAAGGGAGTTTGCATTTTCCTGTTGTCATATGGGCATGGCTTTTTCTAGGGTGGTCATAGTTGCACGTCCCATCTGTTTTTCCAGATTTCCCATGCCAGCAGATACCAAGTGCATAGTATGTGCACAGGCTTGGTTTCCGTTTGCCTTGGGTTTCTGTGACTGTATTCCCTGTTGGTGCATGTTTACCTGTCTTACTTCTGTCCTCCCTAGCACCAACAATGGAGCTCCCACCAGTTGTCAAGAACACATTTCAGCCAGGAAGGCAGATACGGTCTTCTACTGACATTTCAGAAGGAAGCCCTAAAACCCTCCCCTGAAAGGTCAGTCTGCAACAGAAACCTAATTACACCACATCCAAGATGGCAGTTCATCTTAAGGCGTGATTAACCGTGCTTTTGACTGACTGAAATGACATATAGGATTTAGTTTTGTATGGTGTTCTATATCAGGACGGGGAAATTCGTGTTGTGTCTTTGCACAGGATGGACCCCAAATGAAAACTGAATTACTGCAAACGTTGAGAACACTCTCCTAATAACTTGGCACAAAACCACACACACACACACACACACACACACAAACACCACACACACACACACACACACACACACACACCACACCAAAAACCACACACACACACACAAAACACACACACAAACACAACACACACACCACACACACACACACACACCCCAAACACAACACACAAAACACACAGCATAGAAAAGGATATACCCACACACCGTATCACTTGTCCTCTAGGCTTGAATACTGCTGAACATTAACATCTCCATTCAAAGCATTTTGAATCGCGGGATCTAGGAGTGTACAGAGATCCTTTACTGCTTGTATAATTTTGTCAAGCCCCTTTAAAACTACGGGATGCTTTGGAGATTTGACTTGTATTTTGGGAAAACGCAGGAGGGAGAGATAATCATAATCTACACTTGGAAAATCCTGGAACGAATGGTCCAAACTGCACACAGAAATCACCCCCTACGAAAGTAAAAGACTGGGCAGGCGATGCGAAATGCCCCTAATTAAAAGTAGGGGCGCCAATGGTACACTAGGGAAAAACACCATAAGTGTCCGGGGCCTAAGACTGTTCAACAGCCTCCCATCAAGCATTCGGGGAATTGCCAATAAACCCCTGGCTGCCTTCAAGAGTGAGCTGCACAGATACCTAAAGTCAGTGCCGGATCAGCCGGGCTGTGGCTCGTACGTTGGGCTACGTGTGGCCAGCAGTAACAGCCTAGTTGATCAGACCCTGATCCATCGGGAGGCCTGGTCATGGACCGGGCCACGAGGGCGTTGATCCCCGGAATAACCTCCAGGTAACTCACACACGCACGCACACACACACAATACATACAACCGATTCCTCAAAGGCGATGGGGCGGATAACATCTCTCCATGGATCCTGAGAGAGGGTACAGAGCCGCTGTGTGTACCACTAACAACAATCTTCAACACATCAGTCAAAACAGGACGACTACCTGTGTTATGGAAGACAGCAAATGTAGTCCCAATTTTTAAAAAAGGAGACAGACATGAAGCATTAAATTATAGAACCGTGTCACTGACATGCATAACATGCAAAGTCATGGAGAAGATTATCAGAAGAGTGGTGGAGCATATAGAAAGGAATGAGCTTATCAACGACGGCCAGCCCCGTGTCAGGGACGGGAAATCCTGAGTCACAAACCTTCTGGAGTTCTATGACAGGGTGACAGCAGTAACACAAGAGAGAGAGGGGTGGGTAGACTGCGTTTCCTGGACTGTAAGAAGGCGTTTGACACAGCAGATTAGTGCAAGAGATTAGTGCAAAAACAGGAGGACCATGCAAGGGTATCAGGGAAGGCAATTCACTGGATTAGGGAATGCCTGTCAGGAAGACAACAATGAGTAATGGTACATGGCGAGGTGTCAGAGTGGGCTCCTGTGACGAGTGGGGTTCCACAGGGGTCAGTACTAGGGCCGGTGCTGTTTCGGTTTTTGTGAAAGCTGATGGGAAAGGAATAGACTCAGAAGTGTCCTGTTTG
>NC_069450.1:3550923-3570447 GCF_026875155.1 Cherax quadricarinatus | reverse complement strand
TTGCAAGTACTGCTACAAACAACATGCAAGAACCTATAGTGACATAAAAACTGCTGACGGTGCGACGACAACGAAATGGACTAAATATACAAAAGAGGACCGGTGCATTCAAGTACCAGACCTGCTGCCAGACGTGACCAGACAGAGAACGTTTTCCACTTACAAAGAAATAACTGACCTCCATATAACTGCACCAGTGGTCCACGGAAGACCAACCTTGGCAGAAAACTCTGATCAAACTAAATCTCCAAGGAAATGAACAGATCAGTAGGACTTTTTTCTTCAGTGCCAAACGAGGGAAAGTATTGAGCCTTTAAACATCGCTGACCGGCATCCAAACAGCAGCTACTGCCAGACGTACAACTAGCGAAGTGAAATTCTCATCTTTACTGACGTTCATCTGTTGACAGTAGCATCATATCTGTACCACCATCATATCACCTGTACCAGTGCTAACGAGAGGGAAACACAGGAGACATAGTCAAACCAACAGTACAAAACTCCAAGGTTATAGGTCGGACAGTGGTGACGTGTACTTAGCTCTGTGAAGACCTGTTTGTGTGCTCTTGAGTGGTGACCTGTACTTTGAGTGCTGAATTATACTTAACTCTGTGAAGAAGTGTCTTGTTTGCTCCCTGGACTGAACCAAGATGCCCTCCATTGAGCAACTTTACCAGCAACTTAAGGAAGAATTGAGGGCAGCGAAGATGGAGATACGGCGATTGACCGAGGAAAACAAGAGGATTCGTAGTAGTCCCCTGTTTCGAGAGTCCTCAGGTCAATAAGGATCGTGGTCAGTGGCTGGGCGCAGCAGGGTAAGACGAAGTTGACGATCAAGAAGAACGAATGGAAAGCCAGAAACGATTAAGAAGAAAGAGATGCTGTGAATCTCACCGTGGAAACCTCCAACGCAATTCTCGGTGTTACCCGACGAAATGTGAGTCTACACTGGGATCGACACACGAAGACAACAAGGAAGGTAAGAATATGTTGTTTTTGGGATAGCCAGTTAGATACATGGATAGGCATTCTGCTTGGAAGGACAGGATTAGGAGACAAAGGGTATGCTTTTCCTGGGGCTGGGATGGAGGACAATGTTAGCCGGCTTGACAACAACATGACAGTTAATGGATCAATCCTATTATTTGGCCTCAGTGCTGGAGGCGATGATGTAGGCAAGCGTAGAAGTGAGGATTTAGTTAGAAATTCAGACAGCTATTAGACATGATTAAGGAAGAAGGGGGGCGCCCTGTTTATATTGGCATTTTGCCAAGAAGAGGTGTTGGTAATGAAAATGGTTGTCCCAGAGCAATTGTTATTAATGTTGGCTGGATAAACCACGTAAGGATAATGCAGTACCATTCATTGACAACTGGGATCAACTTCTATGGCCGAAATGACATGATGCCAGGGAATGGGGTTTTCACTTATCCAGGGCAGGTGTGGGTTTTCTTGCTACCTCAGCTTGAGGGGGTTTGTTAGGACTTTAAACTAGGATTAGTTAGAGGTTGGGTTTTTTGAAATGAAAATAATGAGATGGTTATATTGACTTATGCTCTGATATTAAAGAATCTAATAGTAACTGTCCATGGAGTGAACTTCTGGGAAATGATAATTTCAGAATTGTGTAAAAACAGAAGAATGAATAGGAAAAATGTGCAGGAAGAAAAAACATATGATGGTATTTTTTATATGCTAACAGGTCGAAGTGCAAGAAATAAAAATTAATGAACTCTTGCGTTTGTAGCAAGTGCTTTGGAACTTTGATATATTTGCATTAACTGAAACGTGTATGATTTAAAGAGGGGGAGTCGGGATATGACTGCTGAGTGTAATATTCCAGGGATTTAAGTTATTCAATGTGGATAGATGTAATGGGAAGGGGGTAGGAGTTGCCTTGTAGTTCGAGAAAATAGTAATTGTTGCATAAATAGGTATAAAAATAGATGGAGCAGTAAACAGAGTCCTGTTGGGTAAGTTCGTGGCGGGGTCAAGAAAACTAATTTCTAAGGTGTAATATACCGACCTCCAGGCTTGGATTCACGATAGAGGTGAGACTTCTTTTGGGACGAAATTGTTAGGGCTTTTCTGGAACCACAGTAACGTAGTCATAGTAAGGGGACTTTAAGAACTTTATGAGAGCCAAATTGACTGGAATTCTTTGGCAGGTAATCTAGAGTCCAGTGACTTTCATGGTAAACAGTTCAGGATTTTTTCTGAACTGAGTGTAACTGGAACCTACCAGGGGTAATAATTTTGGCTAGAACCTATTCTTGTCAAATAAGGAAACACTCGTGAATAATCTGAGAGATTTCACTGAAGAGCTAGGGGCGAAGTGATCACAAATCCATCAACCTTTAGCATTAATTTTGGGAATGCAAGAATAATGAATTAATACACAAGTAAAAAATCCCCCCCGATTTTCGTTCATGACTGGTCTGCTAGTCTGCTGCTGATTTCGTTTTCGTTCTGTGTCACTGTTCTGCCTGAGGCTGCTGCCCGATTATAATGGGACTTAGGGAACATCTGTCTAGAGATCTGAATTGGGGTTTTCTTAGCTAATGATATTATTGACGATAATCATACTTATGAATATGAAGGGATCTGCTTTATGATTGTTTTCTTAATAATGTACACAGTGCCCAGAGTATATACATTCCCCAGAGAGAAATTAGGGTGCTAATAATAACGATCCAAATGGGTTAGCGGAGGCAAACATCTATTTAGGGGAGAAAAGGGGAATTATATAGGCGCATACAGAAGAGAGAGGTTTTAACCTTACTGACCAATATTGTTCAGCTTAAAAGAAGAAGTAAAAAGGAAGGCGATTAGAAAGGCTAAAAACGTACTAACTATGAAATTTAGAGTGCTAATGAATCAAGAGACTAATCCAAAGGGGTTCTTTCAAGTGTAATGAGGAGAAGGTGAAGGAAAAAGTAGGACCTCATCATCTGAAATCAGGAATGGAAAACAGCTGACGGATATGGAACTGGAAATGTGTTCCTTATTTAATTCTATTTTTGTCATTTTTTTAACACAGGAAGATGTAAATGAGATTCCCCAGTAATTAACAATTATATAGTTCCGATGAATTTAAGTTAACAATAATATATACTGTCACGAGGGGTAACATGGTTATTGAAACAGATAGACAAACTGAAACAAAAATAAGTCCCCGGGAAGACCCGATTGATTGTTTTCAAGGGTACTTAAGGAATGCAAATGGAGCTAGTCAGAGAGCCATTAACGAGTGTATTCAATGAGTCCCATCCCCTTTTTTTTAACCAGTGTTGTGCCAGAGATGTGGAAGATGGCTAATATGTGTGTTTCCTATATTCAAATCAGGGGGATAAGTCCACTCCTTCAAATTACCGTCCAATCAAGCCTGACATCTTATATGGTCCAAGTTTATTAGAAATCAACTATAGCTGACATTATCAGAAGCACCTTTGAAGAGCAATACTTTGATAAAATGAAATCTCAGCATGGATCAACGAGAGGTCGTTCCTGCCTGACAAAACTTACTGACGTTCTTACAATATAACATTTGAGGCAGTTGACAGTGATAAGGAATATGAAATGTTTATTTTGGATTTTAGTAAAGAAGCCCTTCGACAAGTAACCTCACAAGAGACCATCTAAAGAAAAGTGGCAGCTGCTCATTGGTATAGGAGGTAAAGTTTCTAGCATGGACGGAGGCATGGCTTATCCATAGAAAGCAGAGAGTAAACCATTAATTGAGTGAAATCAGAATGGGGATTAGTCAACTAGTGGCGTTCCACAAGGATTCAGTTTTAGGCCCTCTCTTGTTCATAATTTACAATTAATTACCTTGATGAAGGGATTTACTAGTGACATGAAGTAAGTTTGCTGAAATACAAAGATAGGCCCTGTATAATTCACTCTGAGATGAATATCAATAACTCAGGAGATTTGAGAAAAACAAATTAATATTCTTGGGTCTGAGAAATGGCAGATGAAGTTTAATGTGATAAGTGTAAGGTACTTTTGCGCATCTTGCCCTTGGTAATGAAAATAACCCCTCGAAGCTAATCATGCTAGGTGAAGTAGAGCTTGGGTTCATACAGAATGTGAAAAGACTTGGGAGTCTGGTAAGCAGAAACTAAAGAGGCCAAGACAGCAGATTTTCCTCATGTGGGCGCAACAAGGACAAGTCCAACTAAGATTACAACTATGGATTTTCCTCAAGAAGTAATAAGTAACAGAAGTCCAAAAAAGTTTATTTTACAAAACAGCTGTATACATCACTAGTGAGGCCTCATTTAGATTATGCTGCTTCAGTTTTTGGTCAACCTTACACAATGATGGACATTAGACTCATTAGAGAACAATACAGAGAAGAATGACTAAAATGGTTACTGTTAAGCAACCTCCCGTATGAAGATAGACCTTAAAGCCTTATTCTTCCCACTCTCTGGAGAGGCGTAGAATGATGGGAAGATATCAATTGAAAGTGTATAAGTGGATGACGGCATAAACAAATGGGGAGACATTAAAAAAAATAAAGTAACTGAGGGTGTCGAACCAGGTAAGAACCAGGAAAATGGATTTTAAGTTGGATAAATTAGATTTAGAAAGGACATAGGTAAGTACTGGTTTTTTCTAACAGAGTTTTAAGATGCGTGGAACAGTCTTCCCAGTGGGGTTGATAGAGTCTAGGACCTTGTGGTAGCTTTAAGAAGAGACTGGGACAAATATATGAGTGGGAGGGGCTGGGTTTGATTGGTGTCAAGGGGTACGGGGTTATTTTCTTGAGTAGCTTTAGTAGATGTCGTTTTTGATAAGGAACCGCCCAAGTCGTATGGGCCAGTGGCCTTCAGCATGGTTCCTACATTCTTATGTTCTTATGTTCTTATATCCCTCGTGCCAGTCGTGATGAAAGAAGTGAATAGTTAAACAGTCCAGGTTAATGTTTTAGTAGCTGACCTATATATTCCAGCTGACCATGTACAGTGAGAGAATCATAGCAGAAAACGCCAAATATAACTAAAAACCAAGGAAAGTCATGGAGGTTGTAGGTGGCGTTACTCCGTTACTACCTCCCCTCATTGTTTTAAAAATGGCTGAAGACAGCAGAACATGTCAAGGATGAACAACACCATACAACTCCATAAATGGAATTGAGGGGGATGCGTAAGGATGAAACCATTGATTAAACCTTTCCTGGGTTCTACAAATGGAAAGGAGTTAAAGGTATTGTGAAGCCAGACTGTGACGTGGAGGTGGGAAGGGGAGTGTGTAATAAGGGGTTAACTGTAAGGGGGTTTGTGAAGTTAAGGGAAAAAGTGAGCCAGTAAGAGGGTTTTAAGAAGAAATTTCTACTAGTAATTCAGTGGTGATTGCTAAAGGCTGATAATAAGTGTACTAGGTGACTGGAAAAGATAAATAAATATTATTGTATAATGATACAAGAGCGAAGAGTGAAAATGGCAATGCAATTAGGGGTGGGTACAGGCGCAATAATTATATTTATCTTTCTTCTTCATTTCCATGAAGAAAGAAATCATTCATGGGGTCTGGAAAAGTGAATGGAGTAACAGCCCCAGGACAGTAAAAGCCCACAGTTGCCATCTACCAGAAAAGTAAATATCACTATCGCCGCAAGGTATGGCCGCAACCGCATACTCCAAACAAAAACAGGGGCAACACAGCTCTTATTTTTAGCGCTCTTAAGTGTGTTATCCAAATTAAATCCATGACCCTCAAGCGGGAGGGGGGGTTGTGCAGAATGCAAAACAGACAATGAATGACTGTGATAATGACGGTCTCGTACTAGGAACGATAACCTTAACTCCATATGTAATGCATACATAGTCAATTGAGACAATACAAGCCATTATTACCTCAAACATTACCAAACAGGTGTCATACACTGTACTAAACACGCATGAAAAACAGAAAAGGCACCTTATTAAAATGGTAAGGGGTGGGTGCATGATGGATGTATGTACAATTATAGCAACGGTGCCAGAATTCATTTTGTGTGCAATAACAAATGCACTTTGCACAGTTACCCTTTAGAATGATGACATTGATTTACCTATTTTTAACAAATGACCTCATTGCAAATATAGATGATTATAATTGGTTTTATGAAAAACAGGCCCTTCACTTTATTCATGTCAAAACGCAAGACACTTCTTCCTAAATGGCAGAGATTAGGATTCTTAGCTAACAAAATTTAGGGCGGCAGTTATAACCATCTCTAAATCCGGGTTGCATGATACGATGACGACGACGAGTACAAAATACTAGAAGGTTACAATATAAAATGCTTAGATAGTAACAGGAAAGGGTGGTGGAGTATGTGCCTACATTAAGAAATGACTTAGCTTTACAACCCAAGACCTTGATTAAATAACACTATACTGTAGATCTATGGTTTGAAATGCTGCTGCTTCCCAAGACAAAACCCATCTTAGTAGGAACGTACCACCGCCCTCCACCCAGGACCAGTTCTTAGAAACTTTTCCAGAGTCTTGTCTGGAGTTGAAAACAAATTGCGAGAACAATAATACTGGGCGACATCAACATCTGTTATCAAGCAGCAAAATAACGGGCTATCCAAAAGGTATAAGCAAAATTCTAGGATTAAAATAGTTTACACTACAACATAATTAATCCACCGAGAACCCGGATCACACGTTTTCAGCCACTACGCAAGCCTAATTGACCACATACTTGTAACCGCGCTGAGAACATTAGTCAGTCAGGCCGAATTACCACTGCCCTTTACTGATCATTCCATCATTTACTGCACCAGGAAAATCACTAGGGATATAATAGGCCTACACAGGACATTAAAAATGAGGTCAACTAGAAACTACAGTGAAGAAACACTGGTAAATAGGCCTACAACAATTGTGACTGGACAGAGATTAAAAAGTTTTTGCAAGCACCAACTCGGACGTAAAATGAATGCCTGGGAAAAATTCAAAAAACAATGTTCACAACCATCCTTGATAATATTGCACCAGTTAAAGAAGTTAGATTAAACGAAGAACTGAACCCGTGGATGACTACTGAGATACTAGATAATATGAAATTCAGAGACAGCTGCTAAAAAATATAAAGCAAACAGACAGAATATTGCAGCACTACATGAATTACCAAAGGTGAGGAACAGTAGGCACAGAGACGCTTATTAAAAGTAGGCAAAGTGCAAAGGCACTATTGCTCAAAAATTGAAGAGTATAAGCCATAACCCCAGGAAGGCTCTGGCAACAACTAAAACATTTGGGGTATGCCATAAGACCAATAGATAGGTCTAACAATTGCTCACTATCGATAATGAAGGTAAAGCCACGAAACATCTAAGTGGCAAATTGCTTTAATTCCTACTACACATCTCGTTCACTCCAACACTAGTAAGTAAACTACCAGCTGCAATCAAATACCTTTTAAACACAGTATTTCTGATAAAGTTTCAACATACTATACAATAAAGGGGTAACCCAAAACAGTTGTCAACTAGTAAGTGTATCCTCATGACTTTATACAAAAAGAACTAAGGCATGTTAAACCCAACAAGAGCACTGGCCCGGAATGAAATCCCGTCTAAAGTTCCTAAAAGATGGTTGCTTCTGAACTATCAATCCTAATGCACCACATAATAAAATCTATCAATCCCACAAATACCAATCTAACAATCACCATCTAATACCGTAACCGAGGGGTTCATGAGTGCCAGAGTTTCTCCTATCGTCAAAGAAAAAAATAGTAGTCTGATGTAATCAACTTAGTCCTGTTAGTAATACTCTGTAAATATCTAAAATTCTAGAGAGAACGGTGTATTCTCAAGTAGTTAAGTACCATATGCAACAACATTCTCACAAGCTATCATATCGGGGCTTTAGAAGTATTCTAACTCAACCGACACCTCCCTTAATTAATCTGATGGATTAACCTTGAGAACCGAAATGTCAAAGGGGAACCTCATAGGTATGGTAACCTTAAGACCTGCAAAAGGCCTTCGAATACTGTCAACCACAATATATTTATGTAAGAAACTTCAAGCTATCGGTAATGGGTTCTGTATACTGGTTTAAGTCCTACCTTAGCAACAGAGACAAATAGTCAAAATCAACAAAACGGGAATCAGAACCCTGCACGATAACATGTGGTGAGATTCCCGCGAAGTAGTATTCGGGGTCCCTTTATTATTCTTAGATGAGTTATGTCAATGATATGCCTATCAGTTCAAGTGCAAACTCCTACTGTATGCAGATGACAGTGCTCTCTGTTAGGTGTCAGGTAAATACCCACAGATATTGCTAATGTTTTAACACTGGGAACTGAGTCCAGGGGGGCAGCAAATGGGTTTAGTAGACAAAAAACTATCATTACAGCCTAGAAGCGCGCGGAAGAAGCCGATTCTCATTTGGCACGAAACATAAACAGGAGAAGGATAAATTAATTGAGATAATGGAGAGCAATTGAATGGGGATGCCCATCACTTTGGTTTTCAAATCGCGGTAAAATATCTGGGAATCCCTTTGATTGACCCAATGCAGTTAGGAGAATTGATAGGGAACAGTGGTAAGTAAAGAAAGCGAATGGCGCCAGACTGAAGTCCTGTATAGACAAGCACATGTGTCCCACCCCTACTGAGGCTCGCAGGACCCCCTATGTCTAGCACTTACACAATGCCAATATGGATTACGCTTTTGCTCTTCTGGTACTCCTGCCTTTGACAAAAAAACTGAAAGATAGACTGCAAATCACCCAGAACAAAATCGTAAGATTCATCCTGGGGCTGGGACCAAGAGAACATGTAGGCCAGGATGAATTACAGCAGTTGGATATGCTGAATGTTGAAGACAGAGTAAAACAACTGAAGATAAATCATGTTTATAAAATTGCTCACAAACAGTGTCCAGAATATTTTGCTGTCAATTTTGTCAAGGTTGGGAACCAAAGCAATCATAGTACTAGGGGGAGGGAGCACAACTTTGTAGTACCCACAGTCATTGGCCAGGCATCAAACACCTTTTATTGTACAGCAATACACAAATAACCCGCACATAAAAGAGAGAAGCTTACGACGACGTTTCGGTCCGACTTGGACCATTGACAAAGTCACACTAACCAGAGGGGGAGCAGGTCGGCTATATATTAGGCAGAAGAGGTGGTGGTAGTAGTAGTTATTGATAGTATAGTTAGTAGTAGTATAGTAGTAGTAGTAGTAGTAGTAGTAGTAGTACTACCACCACCTCTTCCTGCCTATATATAGCCGTCCTGCTCCCCCTCTGGTTAGTGTGACTTTGTCAATGGTCCAAGTCGGACCGAAACGTCGTCGTAAGCTTCTCTCTTTTATGTGCGGGTTATTTGTGTATCGTTCCAGTCACGGTATTGTGCCTTTTTTTGTTATTTGTACAGCAAACAAAGGAAATGGAACAGACCTACACGCACATGTCCAAAGCCCAGTCATAACCATGAACCAGTTCAAGAAGAGTGCCAAAAGGTGTCTGATGAATGTAGCTACAGAAAGGGAGGGGAATGATTTTCTATTTTCTAGCTAACATACGTGTAAATTTTACCTTATTCCTAGTAATGACCCTCATATTGTAGATAGTCTTAATGACCTTGGTGTAGTAGATAGTCTTTTTAGTGTGATAATAAGATGTTATCTTCATTGTAGAATAACAAGAAAATATTATAACCTTTATATTATAATAATAAGGTAAAAGGACCCCAATGGAAATAAGTCACTCTGTCTGACTTTTTTGGGTTTTCCTAGGTTCTCTACACATATGCTGCTATGTATGATAATTCTATGTAACTGTATTTGTGTATACCTGAATAAACTTACTTACTTAATTCATCTTAAGCTCAACTTCAGGTATTAATCCTACTCAATCCCTGCATTGAAATTTTCTCGCTATTATTAGATTTGTTTTGTTTAGTTCTAAAACATACAGTTCCCTTTCAGTTACAACATTAATAATCAGTTTTCTCTTATCACCCGCACAACGAAGCTCAAAACATACCTAATACAGATGAGATCTCCCAAGTATTGCACAGGGACTTAAATATTTAGTTAATAACAGTACAGACACCTCATTCAGCTGTATATACTCTGAGAGTTTTATTTCTTTCAGTGTGTATACAATGAAAATTAAATTTGTGAATTATTGTTAGAGAAAATATTCAATCTTAAAGACCTTTGCGTATCATGAAACTTTGTATGGAAGTTATAATCATATACACGGACCGGTGACGGACGTTACTTGATTCATAACACAAAACGAATCTATATATTTGATGTCTTCAGCAATTAAAAAAGTATTATTTGAGTCTCCTCTTTCAACGAGTTCTTAAAACATCAGTAGAAGAAATTTGTGTAACATCCATGACATCAACATTGTAACACTACAACAGTTCCACATATCAACATTGTAAACATACACAGTTCCAAAGCATCAACATTGTAACACTACACACACAGTTCCACAAATCCAACATTGTAACACTAACACAGTTCCACACATCAACGTTGTAACACTACACATTCCAACCTCAACATGTAACACTACACATTACACACATCAACATTGTAACATACACACAGTTCCCTCACCTCAACATTGTAACACTACACAGTTCCACACATCAACATTGTAACACTACCAGTTCCACACATCCAACATTGTAACACTACCCAGTTCCAAACATCAACATGTAAAACTACACATTCCAAACATCCACATTGTTAACACTAACAGTTCCACACATTCAAACGTTGTAACACTACAACACAGTTTCCACACATCAACATTGTAACACTACCAGTTCAAACATCAACATTGTTAATCACTACACAGTTCCAAACATCAACATTGTAACACTACACAGTTCCAAACAATCAACGTTGTAACAGTGGGCGAGCGCGCGCAGTTCCACACATCACAGACATGTGTAACACTCTGGACACAGTTCCACACATCAACATTGTAACACTACATAGTTCCAAACATCACAACATATAACACTACAACAGTTCCACACATCAACGTTGTAACACTACACAGTTCCACACATCAACATTGTAACACTACACAGTTTCCACACATCAACATTGTAACACTACACAGTTCCACACATCAAAGTTGTAAAACTACACATTTCCATTCTCACACATCAACATGTAAACACTACAACACAGTTCCACACATCAACATGTAACACTACACAGCTTCCCCACCTCAACATTGTATACACTACACAGTTCCAAAAAATCAACATTGTAACACTACACAGTTCCAAACATCAACAATGTACAACCACTACACAGTTCCACACATCAACATTGTAACACTACACATTCCAAAAATCAATCATTTGTTAACACTACACAGTTCCACACATCAACATGTAACACTAACAAACAGTTCCAGAACATCAACATTGTAACACTACACAGTTCCACACAACAACATTGTAACACTAACAAGTCCACACATCAACATTGTAAACACTACACAGTTCCAAACATCAACGTTGTAACACACACCAGTTCCACACATCAACGTATGTAACACTACAACAGTTTTCCAAACATCAACATTGTAACACACACAGTTCAAACCAAACATCAACATGTAACACTACACAGTTTCCAAACATCAACATTGTAACACTACACAGTTCCAAACATCAACGTGTAACACTACACTACTCAGTTTCCACACATGAATGTGCCAACACTACAACAGTTTCCACACATCAACGTTGTAACACTACACAGTTCCAAACATCAACATATGTAACACTAACAGTTTCCAAACACAAACGTTGTAACACTACACATTTCCACCATCAACGGTTGTAACAACTACACAGTTCCACAACATCAACATTGTAACACTACACAGTTCAAACATCAACATTGAGTAACCACACAGTTCCAAACTATCAACATTTAACACTACACAGTTCCAAACATCAACGTTGTTAACACTACAACAGTTTTCCACACAACAACATTGTAACACTACACCAGTTCCAATACACCATTCAACATTTAACACTACAACAGTTCCACACATCAAAGTTGTAACACTACACATGTTTCCACACCTCCAACATTGTAACCTACACAGTTCCACACAAGGTGCAACATTGTATCACTACACAGTTCCACACACATCAACATTGTAACACTACACAGTTCCAAACAATCACATTGTAACACTACACAGTTCCAAAAATACATCAAGCAATGAAACACTACACAGTTCCAAACATCAACATTGGTAACACTAAACACAGTTCAAACATCAACGTTAACACTACACAGTTCAAGACATCAACGTTGTAACACTACACAGTTTCCAAACAATCAACGTTGTACCACTACAACAGTTCCAAACATATAACGTTGTAACACTCTACCAGATCCAAAACAACAACGTTGTGTACACTACACAATAGTTCTTCCACACATCAAACGTTGTAAACGTTACGTAACGAAGAACCGATTAATATAGTGACAGAAAATGTCTTCTTAAATTTAAATATCCAAATAATTTTATTATGTTAATATTTTATTCAACATATTTCAAGCTTATTTTTATAATCATACTTTCCTCTTAACAACCAAACGATTTAAAAAAATAATCATAATTAATTAATGTCAATGTTTCTTTCTAAATACAAAAACCGAAAATCGACATTTAATTTAAACAGAATTGATGAGAAGCATTAATAATAAAATAATAATAATAATAAAATAATAATAAATAATAAATAAAAAATAATAATAAAATAATAAATAATAATAATAATTAAATGATCAAAAATATATAGCCGATGAGGTAGAGCGAACCTACGATAAGCGCGCGCGCGTAGCGCGACTGCACTGTGTGCACTCAGTACTGTACTGTGTGGCACTCAGTACTGTACTGTGGTGGCACTCAGTAACTGTAACTATGGAGATACCATTATATCTACTATGAGACACCACAGTAAACTGTACTATGAGGCACCCTCCCGTAACATGGTACTATGAGACACTCAGTAACTGTACTATGAGGACACTCAGTAACTCTACTATGAGACTACACAGTAACTGTACTGTTAGACACTCATAAATGTACAATGAGACACTCAGTAACTGTACTATGAGACACTTCATAACTCACTAATGAGACACTCAGTAACTGTACTGTGAGACACCAGTAACCTGTCTACTATGAGACACATCAGTAACTGTACTTGGTGACACAACTCAGCAACTGTAAACTTAATATGACACTCAGTAACTGTACTATGCGACACTCAAAACTGTACTATGAGGCAACTCAGTAACAGTGCTAGAGACACTCAGGTTAACTGTACTATAGACACTCAGTAACTGTGCTATGAAACACTCAGTAACTGTACTATGAGACACTCAGTAACTGTACTATGAGACATCTTAGTAAACTGTACTATGATGAGACACTTAGTAAACTGTACTATGAGACACTCAGTAACTGTACTATTGAGTACACTTAGTAACTGTACTATTGAACACTTAGTAACTGTACTATGAGACCCTCAGTAAACTGTACTATGCGACACTTAGTAACTGTACTATGAGAGACCCACTTAGTAACTGTACTTTGAACACTCAGTAACTGTACTATGAGACACTCAGTAACTGTAGTACTTGGTGAAACGCATACCTGTACTAAATATGCACTCAGTAACTGTAATATGAGGCACCTCAGTAACTGTACTATGAGACACTCATAACTGTATTATGAGACACTCAGTACCTGTAATTTGAGACACCTTAACTGAACAATGAGGCATCTCTGGTAACTGATCTATGAGACACTCTGGTCACTGACTATGATACACTCTGGTAACTTGAAAAACTGTGAGGCACTCTGTTAACTGAATTCTATGAACACTCTGGTAAACTGAACTATGAGACTCTCTGGTAAATGAATCTATAGTTGCACTCCGGTCACTGGGAACTATGAGACACTCAGGTAACTTGAACTAGAGACACTCTGGTAACGAACAGTGAGGCACGCCTGGTAACTGAATGCTATGAGACTCCTCTGGTAAGTGAACTATGTATCACTCCGGTAACTGTGCTATGAGGCACTCTGTTTAACTGAGCTATGAGCACTCTGGTAACTTATCTATGAGTCACTCTGTAGCTGATTCTATGAGACTCTCTGGTAAGTGAACAATGAGTCACATCCGGAATACTGTGCTATGAGGCACTCTGTTATCTGAACTATGAGACACTCCTGGTAGCTGATCTATGAGGACACTCTTCGTTTGAATGGAAAGATGTTGGCAGAGGTTTAGATGGTTGGAAGATACAAGTCGGTGTATGTTTAGTGGTCCCTAACGCACATCCAACAACATGGAGAGTTACTCCCATGTACTTTTCTATCGCTTACTGCTAACATCTGGTAACTGAAGCTATACAAGTGCTTTACCAGTGCACCACTATACCCGCTGCAGCAACTTCTATACCGAGGTGCAACTGATATAACGTGTGACACTGCTTTCTAGATGCATTGCTATACCGGTGCACTGCTGTGCTGGATAGTATTGCTTTAACCGGTGCAACTCTCTCCCTGGTTGCACATCTGTACCGATTGCACTGCTATACCTGGTGCACTGATATACCTGGTGCACCGCTATACTGGGTGAACCGCTGTACCAGGTGTACCACTATACCGCTGGTAAACGGCTGTACCAACTAGAGGACAGAATATGACCGTAGACTTGTGTGTGAATCTTGGTCTCTTATCACATTTTGTCTCTCACATGACATTGTAAAATTCTGTTTTAATATTTAAATATATTTCGGTTCCTTCGTCACATTTATGTATCATTCATCATTGGTGTTATTATTGTTTAATAATTGTTTTTATTTTGGAAATTACTGAATATAATGTTACTTAAAACACACAGTCATTTCCACCCCTAACCCACATGTACATTAGTACACACACACACACACACAACACACACACACACACAACACACACACACACACACCACACACACACACACACAAACACACACACACACACACACACACTCACACACACACGCACACACACGCACACGCACACACACCACACCACACACACACACACACACACACACACACACACACACACACACACACACACACACACACACACACACACAACAACATAGAGTTCCCAGAAGAGCTCATGCATGCAGGGCAAAGCTCCTGATCATGGTGGCTTTAACCTCAAGAGATCATTGGAGAACTTGGACCCACATGGGGCCAAGATACATGAGGCCTAAGAATGATGGAGGTGTACTTGGAAAAACTTTCATTTGCCAACAACGTAGGGGACACTACAAAGAGAGAGGAAGAGGAATAACCAGCAAGGCTGACTTAGTATTCACCATTGAGTCTAGTGCAGATATCGAGGACATCACATTATAAGACCCCTTGGGCCAGTGAACCAATGTGGTTTTAAAGCTAGAATACACCGTAGAGCTTCAAGTGGAGGGAGAAGCAGAAGGCCAGACGAATGAAGCCAAAACTGACCAGAAAGGGAAACTACACAGGAAATGAGGAACTTTCCTGAACGGGTGTTCAGTGGAAAGAGTACTGGCAGGAAGCCAGTTAAAGAGATGATGAATATGTAACTAAACAAAATTGCAAGGAGGCTGTGAGGAGAGGTTTGTAACCCAGGGGAACCGAAATACATAAAATCCAGGATGTGCCCATGGTTTACCCAAAGGTGCCAGGAGGCAAAAACCAATGTGCTAGGGAGGAAGAAATATAGAAGGAACAGACCCAGGAGAATAAGGAAACAGTCGTGAGGACCAGAAACGAATATGCACCGATAAAAGGAGGCCAAAAGATAATAATAAATGACATAGCAAGCGAAAGCCAAATCTGACCCGAAACTGTGTTACAGTCACATCAGAGGAAAACAACAGAGTCAAAGGACCAGGTAACAGACTAAGGAAGGAAGGAGGAGAGCCTAACCTAGAAATGACGTGAAGTATGTGAGGAACTCAACAAGATTCAAAGAAGTTTCACAAGAGGAGACAGAAGGACTCCAGATAGACGGAGAGGAGGGGCACACCACCATGTTCTGACACAGTGGCACCAACCGAGGAAGAAGTAAAGAGGCTTCTTCTGAGTGAGCTAGATACCTCAAAGGCAATGGGGCCAATAACATTCTCCCATGGGTATTGAGAGAGGAGTCAGAGGCGCTTATGTGTACCCCCTAACAAACAAAAATCAATACCTTCTATCGAAACAGGGAGATTGCCTGAAGGCAATGGAAACAGCAACTGTAGTCCTAATCTTAAAAAAAGGAGCACAGACATGAAGCAAGTAAACTACAGACCAGTGTCATTGACATGTATAGAATGCAAAATCATGGAGAAGATATCGAGAAGAGGTGGAACACCTAGAAAAAGGAACGATCTCCATCAACAGCAGCCTACATGGTTTCAGGACGGAAATCCTGTGTCAACAAACCTACTGGAGTTCTATGACATGTGACAGCATAAGACAAGAGAGAGAGGGGTGGGTGGATTGCATTTTCTTGGACTGCAAGAAGCGTTTGCCTACAGTTCCACACCAAGAGATTGGTGCAAAACCGGAGACCCAGCAGGATAACAGGGAAGGCACTACAATGGATCGAATACTTGTCAGGAAGAACAGCAGCGAGTCATGGTGACGTGGCGAGGTTGTCAGAGTGGGGCACCCTGTTGACCAGCGGGTCCCACAGGGGTCATCCTAGGAACCAGTCAGTTTCTGGTATTTTTGTTAACGACATGACGGAAGGAATAGACTCTTGAGGTGTCCTGTTTTGCAGATGACGTTTTTGATTTGTGAAGTTGATGAAAAGAATTCTCTCGATCGAAGACCAGGAAGAACTACAATGGGCTGGACAGGCTGCAGACCTGGTCCACAATTGGCTTCGGGAGTCAAATCCACCAGTGCAAAGTCCAGAAGATGGGAAAAAGGGGCAAAGAAGACGCAGACGAAGTAACAGTCAGGGGCCAGAGGACTACAAACCTCCCAAGGAAAAAAGACCTTGTGAGTATAACACCAGGCACTCCCCTGAAACGCACATCAAACCAAAATAACTGCTGACTGCTGCACTCATTTGGGCGCCTAGCAAACCTCAGAACACTTCCCACAATCTAATAAGGTATCATTCAGAACCCTGCGTACAAACCGTGTACCTTAGCCCATATTGGAGTATGCGGCACCAAGTTTGGAACCCACACCTAGCCAAGCAAAGTGAAAGAAAGTAGAGAAAGTGCAAAAGGTTTGCCACAAGACTAGACCCATAGCTAAGAGGTATGTCCCTACGAGGAGAGGTTAAGGGAAACAACCTGACGACACGGAGGGACAGGAGAGATAGGGGACATGATAAAAACATACAAAATACGAGAGGAATTGACACGGTGGGACAAAGACAGGATGTTGCAGAGATTGGACTCAGGAACAAGGGGACACAGTTTGGAAGCTGGAAAAAAAAAAAAAAAAAAGAAAACCCCCAAACAAAAACCTAAAGAATCCAAGGGATGTTTTAGGAAGTATTTCTCAGCCACAAATAGTCAGTAAGTGGAATATTTTAACTGAGTATGGGGCACCTGGAAACTTATCTATAAACACTCGGGTAGTGATTTGAGACTCTTGGTAAGTGAACTTTGAGTCACTCCGGAAACTGTGCTATGAGGCACTCGGGATAAACTATGAAACTCTGGTAGCTGATCTATGAGACACTCTTCGTTTGATGAAAAATGTTGGCAGAGGTTAGATGGTGGAAGATACAAGGCGGTGGTATTTTAGTGGCCCTAACGCACATCCAACAACATGAGAGTTACTCCATGTATTTTCTATCGCTTACTCGCTTAACATCTGGTTAACTGAACTATACCAAGTGCTTTACCAGGTGCACCACTATACCCGCTGCACTTCTATACCGGGTGCACTGATATAACGGGTGCACTGCTTTACTAGATGCATTGCTATACCCGGTGCACTGCTGTGCTGGATATATTGCTTTACCGGGTGCACTCTTCTCCCTGGTGCACCACTGTACCGATTGCACTGCTATACCTGGTGCACTGATATACCTGGTGCACCGCTATACTGGGTGCACCGCTCTACCAGGTGTACCATTATGTAGCTGGTAAACGGCTGTACCAACTAGAGGACAGAATATGACCGTAGACTTATGTGTGAATCTTGGTCTCTTATCACATTTTGTCTCTCACATGACATTGTAAAATTCTGTTTTAATATTTAAATATATTTCAGTTCCTTCATCACATTTATGTATCATTCATCACTGGTGTTATTATTGTTTAATAATTGTTTTATTTTGGAAATTACTGAATGTAATGTTACTTAAAACACACAGTCATTTCCACCCCTCACCCACATGTACTTGAGTACACACACACACACACCACACAACACACACACACACACACACACACACACACCACAACACACACACACACACACCGCACACAGCACGTCAAGAAACTAGAGAAAGTACAAAGGTTCGCAACAAGGTTAGTTCCAGAGCTAAGGGGAATGTCCTATGAAGAAAGATTAAGGGAAATCGGCCTGACGACACTGGAGGACAGGAGGGTCAGGGAAGACATGATAACGACATATAAAATACTGCCTGGAATAGACAAGGTGGACAAAGACAGGATGTTCCAGGGAGGGGAAACAGGAAGAAGAGGCCACAATTGGAAGTTGAAGACACAAATGAGTCAGAGAGATATTAGGAAGTATTTCTCATTCATAGAGTTGTCAGGCAGTGGAAAAGCCTAGAAAATGACGTAGTGGAGGCAGGAACCATACACAGTTTTAATACGAGGTTGATAAAGCTCATGGAGCGGGGAGAGATGAGGTGCCCATTAATAACCGGTGAAGGAGGCGGGGCCAGGAGCTAAGGACTCGACCCCTGCAACCACAAATGGTGAGTACACACACACCACACACACAATTGGAAGCTGAAGATTCAGATAGTCACAGGGATGTTAGGAAGCACTTCTTCAGTCACAGAGTCGTCAGGAAGTGGAATAGCCTAGCAAGTGATGTAGTGGAGGCAGGAACCATACATAGTTTTAAGACGAGGTATGACAAAGCTCAAGAAGCAGAGAGAGAGAGAGGACCTAGTAGCGATCAGTGAAGAGGCGGGGCCAGGAGCTGAGTCTCGACCCCTGCAACCTCAATTAGGTGAGTACAATAAGGTGAGTACACACACACACCAAGAATATAGAATACAGTACCGGAAAAGAAGCTGAAGGATATTATTTTACCAAAAGCAGATGGAATAATAAAAAATAAAAAAATGACGAGTGGCATGAAAAGGCATCACAAGACATCATACGGAAACTAAGCTTACAGAGTTGATAAAAGACGCGATTTCCCCACTGCCTATCAGATTCTGAGGAAAGACGGATTGAACAGAGGGGGGAGGAGAAGTTTATTGCTCACAGAAACCAGTGGAGTTTTTGGGG
>NC_069450.1:3518966-3550423 GCF_026875155.1 Cherax quadricarinatus | reverse complement strand
CCTGTGACCATGTTGTTGATACTACTTTCTCAATTTTTTGAAAATCAATTAGAGGGTTTAAAATCTCTTACATAAATTTAAATAGAGATTGGAATCTTGTCCAGTTCTAATGAATATTTTTGTTTTTAATCTTATTTCGAGATTTTTCCATTTGACGGTAAAAACTTTATCGAAAAATTTTAAAAGGGAAATTTAAGACAATCCTCGCTTTTTGGGGGGGTTTTTCTTTAAAAATTTTTTTTTAAAAATTTTAAATATTAAAAGTTTAAAAAGAAAAGGCATTCAACCAATTTTTTTTGGGTAAGGGAGAAAACCAAACAATTTTAGTTGAATAAGGTGGTTGTCCCTTTTTGGATTGAAAAAAGTATTTTTTAGTAACTTTAAAAGATTTATCAATTACATTTCTTGGGTATTTTAAATTTTCTCTTCTTAAGATTTTTAAATATTAAAGTTGTTTAAAAAATCTTGAACAGTAAAAAACTTTTGATAAAAAATTCCCCCCCAAAATGTGTTGGAGGGTCTTAAGATTCCCTTAAAAAATTTGCGATAATTTAAAATGTTTTGTTGAAACTGCAAAAGCCTTTTAAAATTTTGAAAAATCTTCTGTTTATCCACTGAGAAATTAATTTTAGAAAGGGAATGGTATATAGCTTATTTTAAAAAACAAAACATTCCCAATTCCCCTCAAATATTCTTTAAGTCGTTAAAGCAGAAAAAATAAATGCAATAGAATTTAAAAGAAAAGATTACCAAGAAAAAATGAATTCTCCTGGATGAACTAAAACCCTAATCTAAACTTAAAAAAAAACCCTTAAAAAATACTAACAGCAATTTCAATAAAACAAAAAAACTTCTATGCAAGGAAAAGAGGGAATTAATAAAACAATTTACTTCCACTAATCCATCTTAATGATGGACTAATAAAAACACAAAAACCCGGGGGAAATTTCAGTCAGACCAATTATTAGCTCCATGGGTAGTTTATTAAATTATCCCAAAAGGCTTGTTAACATTTTAAGCCCTATGTTGGCAAAAATTTTTTACTTTAGTCAATAACAACATAGATTTGTTGATAAATTAAGCTCCCTTTAAAAACTTAAATTTATTTTAAAATGGTTGTTTTGATGTTATTCCTTTTTTACGAAAGTTCCTGTTGATGATTTATTAAGTTTCTTATCGAAGAACTCGTTATTTTTGATTTACCATTGCCAGTTCTACTATCATTAAACTTATTAAATTTGCTTGTTGATGCAAAATTTGTATTTAAAGATAAGTTTTTTATCAGAAGTTTGTATGGCAATGTGAAAAGCTCTTTCAGTTCTTACAACCTAACATGGAATTTTTTTAAACAAGGCTGCCTAACACAATCCTCCCTAATAGAGCTAAATGATTCAGATATGTTGATGATATTTTGTGTCTTTTGCCCAAGAATGTAAATATACACCATTTCCTTGGTAAATTAAATAGCTTAGCCCATTCTATAAACTTTACTGTTGAGTTGGAGGAAAACAACTCATTGCCTTTTCTAGATGTTTTAATTATTAAGGGGTAATAATGAATTCAGTTTTAAAATTTGCAGAAAACCTTCAAATAACTTTTCCTATGTACAATATTATTCTTAGCATCAAGATAGAGTTAAACTGTCTGTTTTCTCATCAATGTTTTTGAGAACTTTGCGTATTTGTAGTCCAGAGTTTCATAGATGAAGAAATATACAAAATTTATGAAATAACTAATGATTTGAAATACCCAAGAAACGTAATTGATAAATCTTTTAAAATTGCTAGAAATACTTTTTACAATCCAAAAATGGACAACCACCCTTATTCAACTAAAAATATGTTGGTTCTCCCTTACCATGAAAACTTGGTTGATATGCCTTCTCTTCTTAAGACTTTTAATATCAAAACTGTATTTAAAAATCTTGATGCAGTAAAAAAAACTTTTGGTAAAGAATTCCCCCCAAAATGTTGAAGGATGTGTCTATAAGATTCCTTGTAATATTTGAGATAAAGTTCATTACAGTCAAACTGGTAAAAGTATCGAACTTAGATTAAAATAACATAAATACAGCATTAGAACTGGACAAGATTCCAATGCTCTATTAATTCGTGTGAGAGATTTTAACCATCCAATTGATTTTCAAAAAGTTGAGAAAGTTTTATCAAGAAAGGCCACGGTCGACAGGAATATAATTGAATCTTGTTTCATAAAAAGCAGTTTTGACAATATGAATATTTCCTTTGGTTTATACAGATTAGATCCATTTATTATTAATAGAATTTGGGAAGAATTTAATAATATATTGGACAAATAATAAATTTTAAAATTCTTAATTCTTGGGTAGAATAGTTTGTGGGTTGCATGAAGGACCTGTCTAGTTTGGCCAGCAGACCTGCTGCAGTGTTCCCCTTCTTAGGAGTCGCTCGTCAGGTGTTGCTTTGTTGTGGGATGTGATAGTGAGGTGTGGTCTAGATCCTTTATATGCCTTCCTTTGATGCATTACTTTTATTGTTCCTTGATAATGTGAGTAGTCACGAAAGCACTTGGAAGTTCTCCATTCTTTCACGTGGTTGTTTTGCATGTATATATATATATATATATATATATATATATATATAATATATATTTTATATATATATATATATATATATATATATATATTATACATAATATTTATATATATATATATATTAATATATATATATATATATATATTTATATATATATATATATATATATATATTTTGTATATGTATATATATTTATGCATTATAACCAGAGGGAAATGTACTTATCCATATCACTTGATAATGTGAGAGATCACTAACGTGATGTATTACAAATATTGTTTTTGGCTCAGAAATATATTGCAAAATTCTAATTAATAAAAATAGTGCAGCCCCAAGAGGGATCGAACCTCTGACCTCCGGCAAGTCTAAAGAAACCGGCGCTCTACCAACTGAGCTATGGGACACTTGTCATCATTTACTTCATAATCTTATTAGTAAGTAAGTTTATTCAGGTATACAAAAATACAGTTACATAGATTATCATACATAGCAGCATATCGGATCGATCGGATCGAGGACGACGAGATCTGTGGTAAGATGGGAAGGAAGAAGGATAAGGAAGGATGGAAATAACTGGAAAAGGATGGGGAGGAGGGGAAGAGGAGGAATCAAGGCAAGTGGCCCAACCACTTTGGGACATGTGGTACAAAAGTACTGGAGACGTAGATAGAGAGGCTTGACTGATGTCATTGCTTGGCTCACTAGGAGAGGATGGCGAAGGCAGCGGTAGGAGCTGGGAGTGTCAGAAGGCAGCAAGCAGGATTTAGTTGGTTATAGTCTTAAAACCCTTTATCAGTGCGGTAAAAATTTTTTTTGGGAGAGTTGTATCACACTTATGGGAGAGCTTGTGGGTACCCTTTGGGTTTGGAGGGGGGGAGTATCTGGTTGTGGGTAGGGAATGGCTTTCTTCGCTTTGGTACGATACGTGTTTTTTGGGAGATGTTGGAAATTTCTAGGCGTCAGCTTGCAGGGTTAGCCTTGGTGTAAAAATTTCGATCCTTTGTGTTTAACCCATGGTGTTCCAGGTAATCGAGTACTAAGTAAGGGGGTGGTGGAGTAGGGGAAGGGTGGTGTTGCTTCGTTTTCACTTCATAGACGAATTAGAAATGTTTCTGGGGGAAAGGGCTTCTGATTGGTTGGTTCGTGAGAGGTGGGGCGGTGGGGGTTTCTCATTGGTCGTTGTTGGTTTGACGTCGTATTTGGTGGTGTTGATGGAACTTTGCAGAAGATTTGGCGTTTAAATTTTTTGGTGAATATAAATTTCTTCAGAAGGGGGGAGGGGCTTGAAAGGAGGCATGTTTTTTTAATGCAAATAACTCGGGATGGTAAAAAAAAACCAGGCAGCCATGTTTTGCAATGAGCGTATAGTAACAGTAGTGAATTTCGTTACGTCCATGTTAGGTTTTAGGTATTTGAGGGGTGGAGGCGGGCTGAGTAGATGCTTGAAGTAATTTTTAGTGTCTCTTGTATTTTTGCAATTGCTCATACTTTGGAGTGTTGCTAGAGGTTTTTCTTTGCTGCATT
Organism: Cherax quadricarinatus; assembly: GCF_026875155.1. NCBI lineage: Eukaryota > Metazoa > Arthropoda > Malacostraca > Decapoda > Parastacidae > Cherax > Cherax quadricarinatus. The sequence goes on along the minus strand of NC_069450.1, from coordinate 3,546,326 downwards.
TTTTGTGTTTTCTAAAAATACCCTTTTTTGTAGCATTTCTGCCATGTATAGTGATCATTACTCTTGCAGTTTAAGCCCCGGGGTTTTTTTGGGAGCACGGTGCAGGACTGAAGGCGGTCCCTCATACCACATGTAGGCAGAATTCTTGTCTTTTACTGGACATGCTTTGGGGGTGTGATGGTATGAAAAAACAGTTCCACAATGTTGGATGTATGATATTCTCTGCTTCAATGTAGGTGGGGCTGATGTAGTAGTAGAGACGAAAGACCTTCGCAGTGCAGTGGCACCATGTTTCACGCGGTGGGGTGACCTTGACTGGACTTGCATTTGGGGTTTTTTGTTAATGCGTCAACGTAGCCCAAGTATTTGCGTCTCGATGATGACTTGATTTTCAGCAGGTGTTTGAGACGTCAGAACTTGTCCATTTTTTTTAAAGGGAAAACTGATTTCCTTGCCCTGAGGGCAGGGGAGACGTAACAGTAAACCCTTTGGGATAAAGTATGATGGCTTTGTAGTGATACTTTTCCGCTTCAGCTCATGTGACACACACAATGATTGCTTCTTTCAGTGACAATAGGGGTTGAATTTTTCTTCCCGGCTCCCTGAACAACATTGCAAGAGCAAAACTTCGTTGAATCATCAACGGTACCATTTCTTGGTTTTTATCTTTACACATTTCGTAGCCATCGTGTAATTCAAGGGGATGACAACGCTGGTAAAGGTTCTCCTCCCCAACGGGGATCGTAGGGGGACAGAGTAAGTAAGGAGAGCGCTATTACCTCCTGGGGAGCAAAACAAATCCCATTTCTTTGATAGCAGCTAGTGTAAAGTTCTTGGGTAAAACCCCGAAAAGTCAGACAGAGTTTATTTCCATTTTGGTCCCTTTCTTGGATGCCTTTAAACTGGTGATGAACCTTTATCAAAGAAATTGGAGTACTCTCCCTTTCCGATTAAGCCTCATTATTTCCCATTATTCTTTGTAAAAAGTAAATTTTTTTTAGGGATTGTACACATAAATAAATAACACAAATTATCAAACATAAAAAAAACCAAAAATCAAACTATTTTTTTTTATTGGGGGTTTTGTAATACTTTTTTTTTAAACCTTAAAAGTTAAAACAACTAAGTAACACAAGCGGACAAAACATTACAATAAAAGGGGAAAGTACCCTAATAAGTAAGTTCCTACACAAGTTTCTATTTTTGATAATCTATGAACTGTATTACCGGGCTTACCCGGGGAAAGTTCCGGGGGGCAACGCCCCCGCGGCCGGGCTGTGACCAGGCCTCCTGGGGACGGGCCGATCAACCCGGCTGTTTCTGCTGGGTGCACGCAAACCAACGTACGGCCACAGCCCGGCTGATCCGGAACGACTTTATGGTGCTTGCCAGTGCCAGCTTGAAGACTGCCAGGGGTCTGTTTTGGAAAACCCCCTTATTATGCGTAGGGAGTTGAAAAAATTCGGGCCCTGACACTTATTGTATGGTCTCTTAACTGCTAGGACAAACCCCTGCTTTTCATTGGGGGGGTGTTGCATCGTCTCCCAAAACTTTTGCTTTCGTAGTGAGTGATTTTCGTGTGCAAGTTCGGTACTAGTCCCTCTAGGATTTTCCAGGTGTATATAATCATGTATCTCTCCCACCTGCGTTCCAGGGAATACAGGTTCAGGAACCTCAAGCGCTCCCAGTAATTGAGGTGTTTTATCTCCGTTATGCGCGTCGTGAAGGTTCTCTGTACATTTTCTAGGTCAGCAATTTCACCTGCCTTGAAAGGTGCTGCTAGGGTGCAGCAATATTCCAGCCTAGATAGAAAAAGTGACCTGAAGAGTGTCATCATGGGCTTGGCATCCCTAGTTTTGAAGGTTCTCTTTATCCATCCTGTCATTTTTCTAGCAGATGCGATTGATACAATGTAATGGTCCTTGAAGGTGAGATCCACCGACATGATCACTCTTAGGTCTTTGACGTTGGTGTTTCGCTCTATTTTGTGGCCAGAATTTGTTTTGTACTCTGATGAAGATTTAATTTCCTCGTGTTTACCATATCTGAGTAATTGAAATTTCTCATCTTTGAACTTCACATTGTTTTCTGCAGCCCACTGAAAGATTTGGTTGATGTCCGCCTGGAGCCTTGCAGTGTCTGCAATGGAAGACACTGTCATGCAGATTCGGGTGTCATCTGCAAAGGAAGACACGGTGCTTGGCTGACATCCTTGTCTATGTCAGATATGAGGATTAGGAACAAGATGGGAGCGAGTACTGTGTCTTGTGGAACAGAGCTTTTCACCGTAGCTGCCTCGGACTTTACTCTGTTGACTACTACTCTCTGTGTTCTGTTAGTGAGGAAATTATAGATCCATCGACCGACTTTTCCTGTTATTCCTTTAGCACGCATTTTGTGCGCTATTACGCCATGGTCACACTTGTCGAAGGCTTTTTGCAAAGTCTGCATATACTACATCTGCACTCTTTTTTGTCTTCTAGTGCATCTAGGACCTTGTCGTAGTGATCCAATAGTTGAGACAGAGAGGAGCGACCTGTTCTAAACCCATGTTGCCCCGGGTTGTGTAACTGATGGGTTTCTAGATGGGTGGTGATCTTGCTTCTTAGGACCCTTTCAAAGATTTTTATGATATGGGATGTTAGTGTTATCGGTCTGTAGTTCTTTGCTGTTGCTTTACTGCCCCCTTTGAGGAGTGGGGCTATGTCTGTTGTTTGTAGTAACTGTAGGACGACCCCCATGTCCATACTCCCTCTCCATAGGATGGAAAAGGATCGTGATAGGGGCTTCTTGCAGTTCTTGATGAACACGGAGTTCCATGAGTTTGGCCCTGGGACAGAGTGCATGGGCATTATCATTTATCGCCTGTTCGAAGTCTTTTGGTGTCAGGATAACATCAGATAGGCTTGTGTTAACCAAATTCTGTGGCTCTTGCATAAAAAATTCATTTTGATCTTCGACTCTTAGTCTGGTTAGCGGCTTGCTAAAAACTGAGTCATATTGGGACTTGAGTAGCTCACTCATTTCCTTGCTGTCATCTGTGTAGGACCCATCTTGTTTAAGTAGGGGCCCAATACTGGACGTTGTTCTCAACTTTGATTTGGCATAGGAGAAGAAATACTTTGGGTTTCTTTCGATTTCATTTATGGCTTTTAGTTCTTCCCGCGATTCCTGACTCCTATAAGATTCCTTTAGCTTAAGTTCGATGCTTGATATTTCTCTGACCAGTGTCTCCCTACGCATTTCAGATATATTGACCTCTTTTAGCCGCTCTGTTATTCTTTTCCATCGCCTGTAAAGGGAGCGCCTGTCTCTTTCTATTTTACATCTATTCCTCTTTTTTCTTAGAGGAATAAGCCTTGTGCATACATCGAGTGCCACCGAGTTAATCTGTTCTAGGCATAAGTTGGGGTCTGTGTTGCTTAGTATATCTTCCCAGCTTATATCGGTTAGGACTTGGTTTACTTGGTCCCACTTTATGTTTTTGTTATTGAAGTTGCATATGGTGAATGCTCCCTCGTGACTAATCTCATTATGTCGGTCTGGGGCTCCACGCATACATGTCTGAACCTCAATTATGTTGTGATCTGAGTATATTTTTTTTGATATGGTGACATTTCGTATCAGATCATCATTGTTAGTGAAGATGAGGTCTAGTGTATTCTCCAGTCTAGTAGGCTCTATTATTTGCTGGTTTAAATTGAATTTTGTGCAGAGATTTAAAAGCTTGTGTGAGTGTGAATTTTCATCAGAGCTGCCTCCTGGTGTTATTACTGCAACAATATTATTTGCTATATTCCTCCATTTTAGGTGCCTTAAGTTGAAATCCCCCTGGAGCAAGATATTGGGTGCAGGAGCTGGAAGATTTTCCAGACAGTGGTCAATTTTTAACAGCTGTTCCTGGAACTGCTGGGATGTTGCATCTGGAGGCTTGTAGACTACCACAATGATTTTTACTGCTATAACTTCCACTACATCATTTGAGGCATTAAGCAGTTCTGTGTAAACAAGTGACTCTGCAATGTACAGGCCAACCCCCCCCCCCTTTTGTCTGTTCACTCTGTCACATATGTATAGGTTGTAACCTGGGATCCATATTTCGTTGTCCAAGTGATCCTTTATGTGGATCTCAGTGAAAGCCGCGAACATTGCCTTTGCCTCTGCAAGCAGTCCACGGATGAAAGATATTTTGTTGTTTGTTGCTGGCTTTAGACCCTGTATATTTGCAAAGAAGAATGTCATCGGACTGGTGGTATTGTTGGTACTGGGGGGGGATTTTTTCCGGCATTAGTATCTGTATCTGTTGGTTTGGAGTGGAGGCCATCGACTGTGGTTATACTCCAGGAATGACTGGATTTGGTGTACGATTTCTGCCATTTCCTGCCTGTTTTTTTTTTCCTTCCTGGCACTAAAAAACCTCTCCCTCTTGAGTGGCTGTGGCTACCCAGGTTTTCCCATGGCCTGGATGTTTTGTATCTTTTTGTCCCCTTTATATGGTGTGCCTGGCAATTTAAGTTATAGCACAGTCTTTCCTGTACTGAAGAGGTACACATTTCAGGGTGAAAAAGCTTACAGGAAGGGAGTTTGCATTTTCCTGTTGTCATATGGGCACGGCATTTTCTAGAGTGGTCATAGTTGCACGTCCCGTCTGTTTTTCCAGATTTCCCATGTCTGCAGATACCAAGTGCATAGTATGTGCACAGGCTTGGTTTCCGTTTGCCTTGGTTTTCTGTGACTATTCCCTGTTGGTGCATGTTTCCCTGTCTTATTCTTATCCTCCCTAGCACCAACAATGGAGCTCCCACAAGTTGTTTTTGGTAATATATCCTCACTATTGCTAGTGGAGTCCTCTTGTTTGCTATTTCCTGTGGTATTTCTAGTTTGCAATATTGGTTTTATCTTACCTTTGACTAGACTTGTTTCCCCACTACGGTTCCTGTCTCCCATGAGGTCATTTATATGCATTCCTTCCTGCGTATAATTCCCGACTACCTGGACAAAATCTCCAGCTTCACCATTACTGTCTACCAGGACAGCACCTCCAGCTTCACCATTACTGTCTCCCAGGACAGCACCTCCAGCTTCACCATTACTGTCTCCCAGGACAGCACCTCCAGCTTCACCATTACTGTCTCCCAGGACAGCACTATCAGCCCCACATTTACTGACTACCAAGACATCACCTCCAGCCTTACAGTTTCTGACTACATGGCCAGCATCAAGGGCAGTACCATTCAGCCCAGACTTTTTTTCTTCCCATCTGTTGTAGAAAGCTTCCAGGTTGTCTATGAAAGCAGCTTTGATGTTATCCTCTTTTAATACCATTGTGATTTTAGTCCACAGATTTATCTCATTTGGGCATACCCAAAAACACTTCCCTGTTTTAATACTGCTTGTAGCTAATTCATGAATATCTGCACAAGGGGCGTGACACCAATTTCCACAAAAATGACAATTTATCCTTGTGGAAGCCCGTTTGTTTGATTGATTGCAGACTACACAGGGCTTCATAATGATTTGAATGGTTGATTTACTGTAATTCTACTAGCAACCTCTTGAATACTCTATTAATAACCTCCTTAAATGAAGCTCTAGCTATTTGTATTTCTATTTCTAACTGTACTTGTATATTAGGACAGCTTACCGGAGTATGCTCCTGGAACCTGCCTCTATAGGCTTATCACTTCATTTACAAATTCACCTGTTTTCAAATGACATTTTAGCATTTATTATCTATATACTAGGGAGCCACTGTAGTATACACTATACACTATGTATACACAATGTTATCAGGGAGACTTTCTTTTCTCTGACAAAGAAAAGTTCTATTATTATTATTTTGCACACGGCACACTAGGCCTATGATTCCCCTCTGGCAGTAAACTCTGCTAGGTAGTGCACACTAATTCTCCTTTTTTGACTCAGTATATAATGTTTTCCGCCCAAGATTGGTTCCAGGCGCTAGAGGGATGTATCATATAGGATTGATGGCACAAATTAAAGTTCTAGCACGTAAGAGCGACCGTGAAAACACGAGAAAACCCGGAGCACAACGAGGCACGCAGACACGCTGACACGCTGTCACGTATTTGTATATTACTGAATAAACTTACTTGCTGTTATTTCGTTCACGGGTTTACGTCCCTCCAAATAGGTACAATTGGTCAATTAGCAAGAATTCGTTTAAAATTAAGTACGTTCTAAAATTTTCTCTTATACATTAAAAGATATATATTTTTTCATTGATGTTAATGTAAAAACTAATAATTTTGTGCCAAAAGAACTTTAGAAAACTTACCTAACCTTATCATAACAAGCGCAATTTAATTTAGCCTAACCCAACTAAATATATTTCAGATAAGTTTACAATAATTTAATAATGCACAAACATAATGAAATATATTTTTTTCGTTAGGATCAGAATGATTTTTTCAAAATTATTGCATACACAAATTTTTGCTTGCCTTATTCGGCAAGAAGAGCACTACTATTTAAGCCAAAATCACAAGTTTTACTTATTTAGCACGACATATACATGGTACAGATTTTTATTGTAAAATATCCTTAGATCTGTGGCTCACAAGGGATACCTAATTTTACTACTGCATTGTCCACATACAGGTTGTTGATATACGCCCTTGCTGCATAAACCGCTTCTTCACTTTTTTGAGGGGACCCAAAGCCAACCTGGTTTGGTTTCCCTGGCTGCTTGCTTTTCTCTACGTGCCTGAGAAGTGTCAGCATCTGTGGGGGCAACTCTATCCATGCTGGTGATTGCTCTGATTGCCCCAATTTTGTTGCCCTCTTTAGTTTTTTGCTCACCTGGACTCTGATATTTCCGTTGTCATTGGAATGATTAGGGGGATCTGCCGCTCCCATTTTCGTGTTGAAGGGAAAAGCAAATGAGATTGTCAGCTTTGGGAAAATTTCTTAAAGATTTATTGACAGCCGAGCTAGAGACTTGCTACCTCTTTCTTGCACAGCTTAGCAACATTTCAAAAAGAAAGCAAGTTGGGGCCATGCCTTGATGGTTCGTGGAGCATTTAAATAGCTGAATCATCGTTTTACTTTTTTAAAGAGGTCTGTAGGTTTCCAGCTGCATATGAACGTCCTGCTTGGGATTATGTGGAGTGTCCTGGTATCTGTTGATTTGATTGCTTCTAAAGTTATTATTGAGGAGATGAGGCCTGTTGGAGTGTGTTCAGGTGCTTTTAAGGACAGAAGGTCATCACTTTCCAAGAGAGAATATCCTGAACCAGGCAGCTACCAAGTTGCGAAGAAACTATTTAATGTTGAGGCCACAATCCTGTAGACACAATTGACACTTGCCTCTCCTAACATTGTTAGCTGCACAATTTTTTTGGTTGCTACTTTCCTCCTGATTAAACATCCAACCAGTTGGCTAGATTATGGAAGATACGAGAAACGGGGTGGAGCATATTTTGGAGGAGGCATTACACTGGATGCAAGGAGGATATGTGGTAGTTGGAGGAAGTATGTTTTACCCTGGTAAAACATGAGGGAAAGGGAGGGAAAACTGCATTCTACCCTGGGGGGTGGCACCCTTGTACTCACCTAATTGTGGTTGCGGGGGTTTTGAGACTCAGCTCCTGGTCCCCCCTACTTCACTAACGTGAAGTTTTAAACACACATATTTTTTTTTGGCTAAACAGATTTGCAAATTAATTGAAAATATTGCAGCCCCAAGAGGACTCGAACCTCTGACCACCAGCAAGTGCAAGGAAGCTGGCGTCTACCCAACTGAGCTTTTGGGACAATTGTAATCAACATGTTTTAATGTTGATAAAATTTAAACCGACAATATTTTGGTAAATGAGCCAAGTGCAACTAATGTAACACTTTATTGTGGCAACGTTTCGCTCTCCAGGAGCTTTATCAAGTCGTTACAAACAATACATGGACACAAAGCGTATGTATAAGCTTAGAGGTGTAATACTAGTGGTAGTAGTAGTAGTAGTAGTAGTAGTAATATTAGTTGTAGCAGTAATAATACAATATGGTAGAACAATCAACTAGCACATGAGTAAAAAGTTGTAAAAGCCATTACTTGGGTAGCATAAAAATGGGTTAGACAAATATTTCTGTTAGTGGTTGAATTTGAGAAGGTCTGTTTCAGTGTTCCTCCCTGTTATTTTCTTGTGTAGAATTAATAGCAAAGACTATGTGATGGTAGGATTTATTGCTTTGAAGAGGATTTTTGCTAATGCTTCAGAGATGATAAAGTTTTGATTCCAATTTGACTCCCCTAGGAAGAAATTTCAAGTCCAAGGGGGATATTTGGCCGGGGGGGAAAATTTGGAAGGGTTCTGTACCTATATAAACTTTCCCTTGAAAATTTGCACCAGACTTTTTTTGCTGCCATTCTGAAGAACGCCAGGTCAACTACCCTCAGCTGATGCCTCTCTCACATCTCCTGTGCAGAGAGGTAAACAGTACTGTTTTCACATTTATTTTTAAAAGTCTTATGCAATTTTGGTAATTTAATGCAGTACATTTGTGTTCAGTATTAAGTTAATTATAAGGTAAATATAGTGTTATTGGCCCGACACAGCATAAAAAAGTTGATAAATTGCTAAAATCTAAGTTTCCTGGGGGTGAGTATTACACTTCACTGTCTTGAAAACATGGGATCCTGGATATTTATACATATGAACAGAACCCACGAGGGGATGTTGGAAACGACGTTTGCTCTTGGGTTTTCTCGTGCACTGTAAATGCTTCTTCAGGAGCAATGCAGTTAAGGTAATGGAATGAAAAAAATTCCCAGTAGAGTCCCCCGTGGTCTGGTGGCTAAAGCTCTCGCTTCGCACGGCGGAGTTAGAAAACATTGGGCGTGTTTCTTACACTGGTTGTCTATGTTCACCCATCATTTAAAATGGGTCCCGGGGTGTTAGCCCGACTGGTGTGGGTTGCATCCTTGGGCAAAGTGACCTAATTTGCCCGAAATGCAAAGCGGCTTTCTTTGTTTTTAGTATGTCATTGATGTCAGCTAGGATGTATACCTTGTACATGTACTTGTAGAAATGAAGATATTATTATTTATTATTTATTTTTATTAATAATATTTTTATTATTATTATTATTATTATTATTATTATTATTATTATATTATTATTATTATTATTATTATTATTATATATTATTATTATTATTATTTAAATTATTATGATAGAGCCCAAAGGAGGTGTGTCAAGAACACATTTCAGCCAGGAAGGCAGATAGGGCCCTTTCCCTACTGACATTTCAGAAGGAAGCCTACCAACCCTACTCTGAAAGGTCAGTCTGCCACAGCACCTAATTAGCCACCACATACCAAGATGGTCAGCTTCATCCTGGAAGGCAGTGATTAACCGTGTTTTTGACTGACTGAAATGACATATAGGATGCAGATTTTGTATGGTGTGTCTCATATACAGGACAGGGACTTCGTGTTTTTGGAGTATGCGGCACCAGTTTGGAACCCACACCTAGCCAAGCATGTAAAGAAACTAGAGAAAGTGCAAAGGTTTGCAACAAGACTAGTCCCAGAGCTAAGAGGTATGTCCTATGAGGAGAGGTTAAGGGAAATCAACCTGACGACACTGGAGGACAGGAGAGATAGGGGGGACATGATAACGACTTACAAAATACTGAGAGGAATTGACAAGGTGGACAAAGACAGGATGTTCCAGAGACTGGACACAGTAATAAGGGGACACAGTTGGAAGTTGAAGACACAGATGAATCAAAGGGATGTTAGGAAGTATTTCTTCAGCCACAGAGTAGTAAGGAAGTGGAATAGTTTGGGAAGCGATGTAGTGGAGTCAGGATCCATACATAGCTTTAAGCAGAGGTACGATAAAGCTCATGGTTCAGGGAGAGTGACCTAGTAGCGACCAGTGAAGAGGCGGGGCCAGGAGCTTGGAATCAACCCCTGCAACCTCAACTAGGTGAGTACAACTAGGTGAGTACACACACATAGACAGAGATATACATCACAGCACCGTATCGTCCTTTGCGGATGATACTAGGATCTGCATGAGGCTGTCATCTGCTGAGGACGTGGTTAACCTCCAAGAAGATATAAACAGTTTTCCAGTGGGCAACGGTAAACAATATGATGTTCAATGAGGACAAATTCCAACTACTCCGTTATGGAAAACTGGAGGAGATAATAACTAGAACAGAGTATACTACAGACTCTAGCCATACAATAGAGTGGAAAAATAATGTAAGGGACCTGGGAGTAGTAATGTCTGAGGATCTCACTTTCAAGGATCACAACAGTGCCACGATCACACGTGCAAAGAAAATGATAGGATGGATAATGAGAACGTTCCAAGCGAGAGATACCAAGTCAGTGATGATCCTTTTCAAATCACTTGTTCTCTCTAGGCTGGAATACTGCTGTACATTAACATCTCCATTCAAAGCACGTGAAATCGCAGATCTAGAGAGTGTACAGAGATCCTTCACTGCACGTATAAGTTCTGTCAAGCACCTTAACTGCTGGGAACGCTTTGGAAACACTTGACTTGTACTCGTTGGAACGCAGGAGGGAGAGATACATCATAATCTACATTTGGAAAATCCTGGAAGGAATGGTCTCAAATCTGCACACAGAAATCACTCTCTACGAAAGTAAAAGACTGGGCAGGCCCCTAATTAAAAGTAGGGGCGCCAATGGTACACTAGGGAAAACACCATAAGTGTCCGGGGCCCAAGACTGTTCAACAGCCTCCCATCAAGCATTCGGGGAATTGCCAATAAACCCCTGGCTGCCTTGAAGAGAGAGCTGGACAGATACCTAAAGTCAGTGCCGTATCAGCAGGGCTGTGGCTCGTACGTTGGGCTACGTGTGGCCAGCAGTAACAGCCTAATTGATCAGGCCCTGATCCATCGGGAGGCCTGGTCATGGACCGGGCCGCTGGGGCGTTGATCCCCGGAATAACCTCCAGGTAACACACACACGCACACACACACAATACATTCAACCGATACCTCAAAGGCGATGGGGCCGGATAACATCTCTCCATGGGTCCTGAGAGAGGGTGCAGAGCCACTGTGTGTACCACTAACAACAATCTTCAACACATCAGTCATTACAGGATGACTACCTGAGGTATGGAAGGCAGCAAATGTAATCCCAAGTTTTAAAAAAGGAGACAGACATGAAGCATTAAACTATAGACCCGTGTCACTGACATGCATAATATGCAAAGTCATGGAGAAGATTTTCAGAAGAGTGGTGGAGCATATTGAAAGGAATGAGCTTATCAACGACGGCCAGCCCCGTGTCAGGGATGGGAAATCCTGTGTCACAAACCTTCTGGAGTTCTATGACAGGGTGACAGCAGTAACACAAGAAGAGAGGGGTGAGTAGACTGCGTTTCTTGGACTGTAAGAAGGCGTTTGACACAGCAGATTAGTGCAAAAGCTGGAGGACCATTCAAGGGTAACAGGGAAGGCAGTTCACTGGATTAGGGAATACCTGTCAGGAAGACAACAATGATCCATGGTACATGGCGAGGTGTCAGAGTGGGCTCCTGTGACGAGTGGGGTTCCACAGGGGTCAGTACTAGGACCGGTGCTGTTTCTGGTATTTGTGAATGACATGATGGAAGGAATAGACTCAGAAGTGTCCCTGTTTGCAGATGATGTCAAGCTGATAAGAGGAATACAATCGGATGAGGACCAGGAAGAACTACAAAGGGATTCTGACAGGCTGCAGACCTGGTCCAGCAACACGTTTTTGCACTAAGTGCAAAGTCATGAAGATTGGGCAAGGGCAAAGAAGACTGCAGACGGAGTACAGTCTAGGGGGCCAAAGACTACAAACCTCATTTAAGGAAAAGAATCTTGGGGTGAGTATAACACCAGACACAATAACTGCTGCAGCATACGGGCCCCTAGTAAACCTAAGAACAGCATTCTGACATCTCAGTAAGGAATCATTCAGGACCCTGTACACCGTGTATGTTAGGCCTATATTGGAGTATGCAGCACCAGTTTGCAACCCACACCTAGCCAACTATATAAGGAAACTAGAGAAAGTGTAAAAGTTTGCAACAAGACTAGTCCTGGAGCTAAGAGGTTAAGCAAAATAGACCTAACTATGCTGGAGGATAGGAGAGATAGGAGGGATACGATAACGACATATAAACCAAGGTGGACAGAGACAGGATGTTTCAGAGATAGTACACAGCAACAATGGGTCACAGTTGGAAGTTGAAAACTCAGATGAATCACAGGGATGTTACGAAGTATTTCTTCAGTCACAAAGTTGGAATAGTCTGGAAAGTGATGTAATGGAGGTAGGATCCATACATAGCTTTAAGAAGACTTATGATAAAGCTCATGGACCAGGGAAAGTGATCTAGTAGCGACCAGTGAAGAGTCACAGCCAGCTGTGACTCAATCCCTGCAACCACAACTAGGTAAGTTCACATTCACACACACACACACTGTCTCTTGTTCTCTTTCTCATACCGTTCTTTAGGTATCTCTTCTTCTTTCATGGAAGTAAAGAACAAATTCACCAACCATTCCAAATATATATTCTTATCTGCTTTTAGCCTCTGTCTTAATCCCAGATCCCAGCTGCTTACTCCATATTATTCTACCCATTATACCTTGCACTTCCATCACACTCACCTTCAGCTCTTCCTTACTCCTACCAGGTATTACTCCTCCCTGCCAAAGGCTTGTCATCACTTCATCTTATCTATCATACACATTTAACATATCAAAATATTATCTCCAGCTTTCCAGCATCTTCTCTCATTCCAATATGTCTTTTTAACAATTTTAACTGAAAAGCCCATTTGTTTTCCTGGCTTTCACAACTTATTAATCTCTAAAACTCCTTCATAATCTCAACAAAATTTGCTAATAAATATTCTCACTACCTCATATGCTGCTATGTATAATAATCTGTGTAACTGTATTTGTGTATACCTGAATAAACTTACTTACTCATCACTTGTTTTATCTCTCTATCTCTCAATATGCTGTGCCAACCTTATATCAACTTTTCATTAAAACACTCGTTAATACACTAACTTCCTCTCGTTTACGACCTTATTTACATCATCATTCTACCAATCACTCTCCTTCTTTAGTTCAATACTTTCATTTCCTCTTACCCACTGTTTTCATTCTTATTGTACTGCATCTGACCTACACAGTAGCTGCCCCAAAATAATGAACTGACATAACTATCGTCACTCTAAAACACTTTCACATCCATAATACCCACCAACCTTTTATCAACCAATAAACAAGCAGATCAACTGCTGTCACTGCACATTACATCAAGTAAACTTATTTTTCAACTTTTCTAATATTTTTAACATGGTACGAAACTTTTGCCTCTTCATAATTCTACTTCATCTTAAGCTCAACTTCAGGTATTAATCCTACTCAATCCCTGCATTGAAATTTTCTCACTATTATTAGATTTGTTTTGTTTAGTTCTAAAACATACAGTTCCCTTTCAGTTACAACATTAATAATCAGTTTTCTCTTATCACCCGCACAACGAAGCTCAAAACATACCTAATACAGATGAGATCTCCCAAGTATTGTACAGGGACTTAAATATTTAGTTAATAACAGTACAGACACCTCATTCAGCTGTATATACTCTGAGAGTTTTATTTCTTTCAGTGTGTATACAATGAAAATTAAATTTGTGAATTATTGTTAGAGAAAATATTCAATCTTAAAGACCTTTGTATTTGAAACTTTGTATGAAGTTATAATCATACACACGGACCGTGACGGACGTGTACTTGATTCATTAACACAAACGAATTATAAATTTGATGTCTTCAGCAATAAAAAAGTATTAATTGAGTCTCCTGCTTTCACGAGTTCTTAAACATCAGTAGATGAAAGTTTGTGTACATCAATGACATCAACATTGTAACACTACACAGTTCCACACATCAACATTGTAACACTACACAGTTCCACACATGAATGGTGCAACACTACACAGTTCCACACATCAACGTTGTAACACTACACAGTTCCACACATCAACATTGTAACACTACACAGTTCCACACATCACCATTGTAACACTACACAGTTCCACACATCAACATTGTAACACTACTCAGTTCCACACATCAACATTGTAACACTACACAGTTCCACACATGAATGGTGCAACACTACACAGTTCCACACATCAACGTTGTAACACTACACAGTTCCACACATGAATGGTGCAACACTACACAGTTCCACACATCAACGTTGTAACACTACACAGTTCCACGCATCAACGTTGTAACACTACACAGTTCCACACATCAACGTTGTAACACTACACAGTTCCACACATCAACATTGTAACACTACACAGTTCCACACATCAACATTGTAACACTACACAGATCCACACATCAACGTTGTAACATTACACAGTTCCTCACATCAACGTAGTAACACTACACAGATCCACACATCAACATTGTAACACTACACAGTTCCACACATCAACATTGTAACACTGCACAGTTCCACACATCAACATTGTAGCACTACACAGTTCCATACATCAACATTGTAACACAACACAGTTCCACACATCAACGTTGTAACACTACACAGTTCCACACATCAAAATTTTGACACTACACAGTTCCACACATCAACGTTGTAACACTACACAGTTCCACACATCAACATTTTGACACTACACAGTTCCACACATCAACGTTGTAACGCTACACAGTTCCACACATCAACGTTGTAACACTACACAGTTCCACACTTCAACTTTGTAACACTACACAGTTCCGCACATCAACGTTGTTAACGTTATATAACGAAGATACTAATGCCGGAAAAAAAATCCCCCCCCCAGTACCAACAATACCAACAGTCCGATAACATTCTTCTTGGCAAATATACAGGGTATAAAGCCAGCAACAAACAACAAAATACCTTTCATCCGTCGACTGCTTGCAGAGGCAAAGGCAATGTTCGCGGCTTTCACTGAGACCCACAAAAAGGATCACTTGGACAACGAAATATGGATCCCAGGTTACAACCTATACAGATGTGACAGAGTGAACAGGCAAAAGGGGGGGGGGTTGGCCTGTACATTGCAGAGTCACTTGTTTGCACAGAACTGCTAAATGCCTCAAATGATGTAGTGGAAGTTTTAGCAGTAAAGGTCGAGAACCAAAACCTAGTCATTGAGGTAGTCTACAAGCCTCTGGATGCAACATCCCAGCAATTCCAGGAACAGCTGTTAAAAATTGACCACTGTCTGGAAAATCTTCCAGCTCCTGCACCCAACATCTTGCTCCTGGGGATTTCAACTTAAGGCACCTAAAATGGAGGAATATAGCAAATAATATTGTTGCAGAAATAACACCAGGAGGCAGCTCTGATGAAAACTCACACTCACACGAGCTTTTAAATCTCTGCACAAAATTCAATTTAAACCAGCAAATAATAGAGCCTACAAGACTGGAGAATACACTAGACCTCATCTTCACTAACAATGATGATCTGATAAGAAATGTCACCATATCAAAAACAATATACTCAGATCACAACATAATTGAGGTTCAGACATGTATGCATGGAGCCCCAGACCGACAAAATGAGATTGGTCACGAGGGAGCATTCACCAAATTCAACTTCAATAACAAAAACATAAAGTGGGACCAAGTAAACCAAGTCCTAACCGATATAAGCTGGGAAGATATACTAAGCAACACAGACCCCAACTTATGCCTAGAACAGATTAACTCGGTGGCACTCGATGTATGCACAAGGCTTATTCCTCTAAGAAAAAGGAGGAGTAGATGTAAAATAGAAAGAGACAGGCGCTCCCTTTACAGGCGACGGAAAAGAATAACAGAGCGGCTAAAAGAGGTCAATATATCTGAAATGCGTAGGGAGACACTGGTCAGAGAAATAGCAAGCATCGAACTTAAGCTAAAAGAATCCTTTAGGAGTCAGGAATCGCGGGAAGAACTAAAAGCCATAAATGAAATCGAAAGAAACCCAAAGTATTTCTTCTCCTATGCCAAATCAAAATCGAGAACAACGTCCAGTATTGGGCCCCTACTTAAACAAGATGGGTCCTACACAGATGACAGCAAGGAAGTGAGTGAGCTACTCAAGTCCCAATATGACTCAGTTTTTAGCAAGCCGCTAACCAGACTGAGAGTCGAAGATCAAAATGAATTTTTTATGAGAGAGCCACAAAATTTGATTAACACAAGCCTATCCGATGTTATCCTGACGCCAAATGATTTCGAACAGGCTATAAATGACATGCCCATGCACTCTGCCCCAGGGCCAGACTCATGGAACTCTTTGTTCATCAAGAACTGCAAGAAGCCCCTATCACGAGCCTTTTCCATCCTATGGAGAGGGAGCATGGACACGGGGGTCGTCCCACAGTTACTAAAAATAACAGACATAGCCCCACTCCACAAAGCAACAGCAAAGAGCTACAGACCAATAGCACTAACATCCCATATCATAAAAATCTTTGAAAGGGTCCTAAGAAGCAAGATCACCACCCATCTAGAAACCCATCAGTTACACAACCCAGAGCAACATGGATTTAGAACAGGTCGCTCCTGTCTGTCTCATCTATTGGATCACTACGACAAGGTCCTAAATGCACTAGAAGACAAAAAGAATGCAGATGTAATATATACAGACTTTGCAAAAGCCTTCGACAAGTGTGACCATGGCGTAATAGCGCACAAAATGCGTGCTAAAGGAATAACAGGAAAAGTCGGTCGATGGATCTATAATTTCCTCACTAACAGAACACAGAGAGTAGTAGTCAACAGAGTAAAGTCCGAGGCAGCTACGGTGAAAAGCTCTGTTCCACAAGGCACAGTACTCGCTCCCATCTTGTTCCTCATCCTCATATCCGACATAGACAAGGATGTCAGCCACAGCACCGTGTCTTCCTTTGCAGATGACACCCGAATCTGCATGACAGTGTCTTCCATTGCAGACACTGCAAAGCTCCTGGCGGACATCAACCAAATCTTTCAGTGGGCTGCAGAAAACAATATGAAGTTCAACGATGAGAAATTTCAATTACTCAGATATGGTAAACATGAGGAAATTAAATCTTCCTCAGAGTACAAAACAAATTCTGGCCACAAAATAGAGCGAAACACCAACGTCAAAGACCTGGGAGTGATCATGTCGGAGGATCTCACTTCAAGGACCATAACATTGTATCAATCGCATCTGCTAGAAAAATGACAGGATGGATAATGAGAACCTTCAAAACTAGGGAGGCCAAGCCCATGATGACACTCTTCAGGTCACTTGTTCTATCTAGGCTGGAATATTGCTGCACACTAACAGCACCTTTCAAGGCAGGTGAAATTGCCGACCTAGAAAATGTACAGAGAACTTTCACGGCGCGCATAACGGAGATAAAACACCTCAATTATTGGGAGCGCTTGAGGTTCCTAAACCTGTATTCCCTGGAACGCAGGAGGGAGAGATACATGATTATATACACCTGGAAAATCCTAGAGGGACTAGTACCGAACTTGCACACGAAAATCACTCACTACGAAAGCAAAAGACTTGGCAGACGATGCACCATCCTCCCAATGAAAAGCAGGGGTGTCACTAGCACGTTAAGAGACCATACAATAAGTGTCAGGGGCACGAGACTGTTCAACTGCCTCCCAGCACACATAAGGGGGATTACCAACAGACCCCTGGCAGTCTTCAAGCTGGCACTGGACAAGCACCTAAAGTCAGTTCCTGATCAGCCGGGCTGTGGCTCGTACGTTGGTTTGCGTGCAGCCAGCAGCGACAGCCTGGTTGATCAGGCTCTGATCCACCAGGAGGCCTGGCCACAGACCGGGCCGCGGGGGCGTTGAGCCGCGGAACTCTCTCCAGGTAAACTCCAGGTAAGAACAGATAAGAATAGTGACAGAAATCTGTTAACTGAACTATGAGACACTCTGGTAACTGACCTATGAGGCACTCTGGTAACTGATCTATGAGACTCTCTGGTAACTGAACTATGAGTCTCTCCGGTAACTGTGCTATGAGGCACTCTGGTAACTGAACTATGAGACACTCTGATAACTGAACTATGAGGCACTCTGATAACTGAACTATGAGGCACTCTGGTAACTGATCTATGAGACACTCTTCGTTTGATGAAGGAGATGTTGGCAGAGATTTAGAGTGGTGGAAGATAGCAGAGCGGTGTATGTTCAGTGGTGCTACACACATCCAACAACATTGGAGAGTTACTCTCATGTTGTCTTTCTATCGCTTACTCGCTTAACTCTGGTAACTGAACTATTCCAAGTGCTTTACCAGGTGCACCACTATACCCGCTGCACTATACCGGGTGCACTGCTGTAACGTGTGCACTGCTTTACTAGATGCATTGCTATACCCGGTGCACTGCTGTGCTGGATATATTGCTTTACCGGGTGCACTCTTCTACCTGGTGCACCACTGTACCGATTGCACTGCTATACCTGGTCCACTGATATACCTGGTGCACCGCTATACTGGGTGCACCGCTGTACCAGGTGTACCACTATACCGCTGGTAAACGGCTGTACCAACTAGAGGACAGAATATGACCGTAGACTTGTGTGTGAATCTTGGTCTCTTATCACATTTTGTCTCTCACATGACATTGTAAAATTCTGTTTTAATATTTAAATATATTTCAGTTCCTTCATCACATTTATGTATCATTCATCACTGGTGTTATTATTGTTTAATAATTGTTTTTATTTTGGAAATTACTGAATGTAATGTTACTTAAAACACAGTCATTTCCACCCCTCTCCCACATGTACATTGTACACCACACACACACACCACACACACACACACACACCACACACACACACACACACACACACACACACACACACATAATTGAAAGCTGAACACTCAGATGAGTCACATGGATGTTAGGAAGCACTTCTTCAGTCACAGAGTCGTCAGGAATTGGAATAGCCTAGCAAATGATATAGTGGAGGCAGGAACCGTACATAGTTTTAAGACGAGGTATGACAAAGCTCAGGAAGCAGAGAGAGAGAGAGAGGGGACCTAGTAGCGATCACTGAACAGGCGGGGCCAGGAGCTGAGTCTCGACCCCAGCAACCTCAACTAGGTGAGTACAATAAGGTGAGTACACACACACACAAAGAATATAGAATACAGTACCGGAAAAGAAGCTGAAGGTATTATATACCAACTCAGATGGAATAAAAAAAAATAAAAAGTGACGAGTGGCATGAAAAGGCATCCCAAGACATCATACGGATCAAAGCTTACAGAGTTGATAACAGACGCGATTTTCCCGACTGCCTATCAGATTCTGAGGAAAGACGGAGGGAACAGAGGGGGAGGAGAAGTTATATTGCTCATCAGAAACCAGTGGAGTTTTGAGAAGGGAGAAATAAACAGAGGGTAAGGAGATGGCTATGGGGGTCCGATGGTTTGGATAGTAGTGGTGTATGACGCGCCAGCGATTAACAAGAGACGAAGACAAGGGTATAATGAAAGCAACAGAATAATGAAGGATACACTGACTGGGAAAACCTGGAGCCGCGTGGGTGATGAAACACGTGACCACAAATTACAGGGAAGCATAGGGAAAGTTCATACCCAGGAGCAATAGAAACAATGGAAAAACCAGAGTGAGCCCATGGCTTAGCCAGAGGTGTAGGGAAACAAAGTCAAGTCCGCTAGAGCATGCAGAAAATATAGAAGGCAAAGGATCCAGGAAAACTTAAGCCGAAGATGAATGTAGGTAAGGAGAGAGGCCCCAGCAGCAATGTGAGAATGAAGAGGTATCGAAAGCCAAATCTGACCCAAAGTTGTTATATAGCCACATCAGGAGGAAAACAGCAGTCAAGGACCAAATAATTAGGCTGAGGAAGGAAGGAGGGAAGCTCACAAGGAATGACCAGGAGCTCTGTAAAGAGCATACAAAATATATATTAAATATGTACCATTAAGAAAATCTAGAAGAACAGCAAATATGCAAAGAGAGCATAGAAGCATGTACAGAAAGAAAGGGATTAATGAATTACTTCAAAATGTGGATGTCACAACAAACGAGAAATGATCTTAGCTGAGAGATCACCCAGGTAGAACAATAAGTTAAGCTCTCGTACCAAACAGAGGGAACTCGAAGGGAACAAAAAATCCATCCAGGATATTGCAAGAAACCTCAAAAATTTCTATATATATATACGAAATCCAAGTTAAGAACTACCTGTAGAATGAGACTGTTAATCACAAGAGGTTCATACACAGATGATGAACACGAAATGACCGACATTGTAAAAGACTAACACAAGTCTATGTTCCGCAACCCACTAAACAAAAGCAGGGTGAAGAATGCTGATTTTTTTTCATTACATGGGAAGGTATTACGGACCAAATAACAGATAAGAGAGTAATCTGAAACTGTTAAAAATTTTAGCCATGTTTTGAAGTTGCGTACCGGAATTCCTTCCTATAGGAATTCTGGTTCTTTTGAAATGATTTGAGGATTGCCAAATTTTTGTTAACAAATTATAGTCAGTATCTTTTGGAGAAAGATCTTAGATCCAGGTGAAATACCACAAATCTTAACGACTGTAGTTATTGCTTATTTGCATGAGGAAAGTTAGTAAAGCACTAGCGAAAAATTACAACCCAGTAACTATTACTTCCCACATCATAAAAGTAAAGCTTTGAAAAGTGATGAGATGCCAAATTACAAATTTTATGAAACAGCACAATCTACCATAACGCAGATGTGGTATACACGGATTTTGCAAAGATGTTTGACAAATGCTAACATGGGGTAAGTGCACACAAAATGAGGGCATAACGGCTAGGGTAAGCAGATAGGTTTTTACCATTGAAACGTAGAACACAAAGGGCAGCAATAAGCTGAGGTAAAAATCTCAGTACCCTTTGCGCTTCTACTCTGTCTTATTCTCATAGCACACATTGGTAATAACACTAATCACAGTTTTGTATTATCATTGCCACCCCTGCTGCACACACACATACACACAGTGAAGAGGCGGGGCCAAGAGCTGAGTCTCGACTCCCGCAACCACAATTAGGTGAGTACAACTAGATGAGTACACACACAAGAGGTATGATAAAGTATAATAAAGCTCAGGGAGCGGAAAGAGTAAATAGTAGCGGCCAGTGAAGAGGCAAGACCAGGAGCTGTAACTCGACCCATGCGTGCACGCATGTGAGTGTGAGTACACACTGACACTCACATATGCGTGCACGCACGCACAAATGCGCACTCATGTGGGTAGAAAGTGCATGGAAGCAGAGGAGACGTTTGTACCCAGGGGCAAATAAAAAGACTGGGAAGACGAGTGAACCCATAGTTTACCAAGTGTGGTGAGGCAAAAGCCGCGTGTGTATGGAAAAGTACAGAAGGTAAAAAAATAAAGGAAAACAAGGATTGAGACGAAGAACAGAAACGAATTTGCAGGTATAAGAAGGGAGGCTCAACGGTAGTTTGAAAACGACAAAACATTGAAAGTCAAATCCGACTCAGAGATGTTGTACATTTACATCAGAAGGAAAACCACAGTCAGGGACCAGGTAATCAGATTGAAGAAGGAAGGTTAGGAGCTCACAAGGAATGACCGGGAAGCCTGTGAAGAGCTCAGCATGAGATTTAGGGAGATATTTTTAGAGGAGACAGAAAGGTTTCCAGCAAACTAAGATGTAGAGTGCACCAGCAAATGATGGACACACTACGCACAACCGGGAAGGAGAAGAAACTGCTATGTGGGTTAGATACCTCGAAGGTGGTTCCTGAGGGAGCAGAGGCACTGTGTGTGCCACTAACAACAATCTTCAACAAGTCTATCGAAACAGGGCAACTGCCAGAGGTGAAGAAGACAACAAATGCGTTCCCAGTTTTTAAGAAAGGCGACAGACATGCAGCATTAAACTACAGACCAGTATCACTGATATGTATAGTATGTAAACTTATGAAGATTGTCTGAAGAATGATGGGGCACCTAGAAAGGAGACTGGTACAAAAACAAGAGGAGCATACAGGAATAACAGGAAAAGCACTGCAATCTATCAGGAAATACCAAATAGGAAGGAAACGATGAGTCATGGTATGTAACGAAGTGCTGAGTGCGGTTCCACAAGGATCAGTCCAGGGGCCGGTGCTGTTTCTTGTATATGTGAATGACGTGACGGAATGGACAGAGTCAGAGGTGTCCCTGTTTTCACACAGTGTGAAACTAATGAAGAGAACAATAGGAGACGAGATTCAGGAAAGAATATATTGTTCTTCACTCTGCATATATGGCCACACTCACTATATTGTTCTTCATCCTATGGCCGGAGGTCAGAGGTTCGAGCCCTCTTGGGGCTGCAATGTTTTTATTAATTATAATTTTGTAATACAGTTCTGAGTCAAAAACAATATTTGTAATACATCACGTTAGTGATCTCTCACATTATCAAGGAATATGGATAAGTACTTTACCCTCTGGTTTTAATGCAATGTATTATTAAATTCTTCCTAAATTTTATTAATTATAAATAAATCTAATTTATATAAACCAAAGGAAATATTCATATTATTTTCAAAGCTGATTTTTATGAAACATGTTTCAATGTTTCATAAAAAGCAGTTTTGAAAATAATATGAATATTTCTATTGGATTATATAAATTAGATTCATTTATAATTAATAAAATTTGGAAGGAATTTAATAATACATTATACAAATAATAAATCTTAATTCTTGGGTAGAGTACTTGGGTTGGGTAAATATTTTGTTAGTGGGATGTTGTGAAGGACCTGTCTAGTTGGGCCAGTGGGCCTGCTGCAGTGTTCCTCCTTTCTTATGAGTCGGGGGTTGTCACGTGTCAGGTGTTTCTTTGTTGTGGGATGTGATGGTGTGGTGTGGTCTTGACCCTTTATAGTTCCTTGATAACGTGGATTTTATCTGGAGAGAATCCCGGGGGTCAACGCCCCCGCGGCCCGGTCTGTGACCAGGCCTCATGGTGGATCAGAGCCTGATCAACCAAGCTGTTACTGGTGGCTGCACGCAATCCAACGTAGGAGCCACAGCCCGGCTGGTCAGTTACCGACTTTAGGTGCTTGTCGAGCGCTTGGAATTTCACTATTCTTTCACAGTGGTTGTTTTGTATATTCTGATATCTCCTGTTTATAGTGATCTTATTGCATACTACCATATATGTATACAGTTTAATATCTGTATTATGCACCCCACAGCCATCCTTTGGGCAGTAGACAAAATATTACAGAGGTACATAATGGATTCAGGGACTGGGTCCCAAAGTTTGGAAAGCTGAGCAAGTTGAAAAGGTAATTAATGTAGTCCTGGTAGATTTGGTCACAATCATGACAAGTTTCAAAGGTAATGAACTATCTGTACGTTTATACATGGTCACAATCATTATCAAGTTACATTATAATGAGCCATTCACACGTCCACACCCGTACATACACATATGTACATATATTTTTTATTTTATTATCACACTGGCCGATTCCCACCAAGGCAGGGTGGCCCGAAAAAGAAAAACTTTCACCATCATTCACTCCATCACTGTCTTGCCAGAAGGGTGCTTTACACTACAGTTTTTAAACTGCAACATTAACACCCCTCCTTCAGAGTGCAGGCACTGTACTTCCCATCTCCAGGACTCAAGTCCGGCCTGCCGGTTTCCCTGAATCCCTTCATAAATGTTACTTTGCTCACACTCCAACAGCACGTCAAGTTATTAAAAACCATTTGTCTCCATTCACTCCTACAAACACGCTCACGCATGCCTGCTGGAATCCAAGCCCCTCGCACACAAAACCTCCTTTTCCCCCCTCCCTCCAACCTTTCCTAGGCCCCGACCCCTACCCCCCCTTTCCCTTTCCCCACTACAGACTGATACACTCTTGAAATCATTCTGTTTCGCTCCATTCTCTCTACATGTCCGAACCACCTCAAAACCCTTTCCCTTCAGCCCTCTGGACAACAGTTTTGGTAATCCCGCACCTCCTCCTAACTTCCAAACTACGAAATCTCTGCATTATATTCACACCACACATTGCCCTCAGACATACATTCTACTGCCTCCAGCCTTCTCCTCGCTGCAACTTCATCACCCACGCTTCACACCCATAAAGAGCGTTGGTAAAACTATACTCTCATACTTTCCCCCCTCTTTGCCTCCAAGGACAAAGTTCTTTGTCTCCACAGACTCCTAAGTGCACCACTCACTTTTTTTCCCCTCATCAATTCTATGATTCACCTCATCTTTATAGACCCATCCGCTGACACGTCAACTCCCAAATATCTGAATACTTCACCTCCTCCATATCTCTCCCTCCAATCTGATATCCAATCTTTCTCACCTAATCTTTTTGTTATCCTCATAACCTTACTCTTTCCGTATTCACCTTTAATTTTCTTTTTTTGCACACCCTCCCAAATTCATCCACCAATCTCTGCAACTTCTCTTCAGAATCTCCCAAGAGCACAGTGCCCATCACAAAGACACTGTGACAACTCCCACTTTGTGTGTGATTCTTTAATCTTTTAACTCCACACCTCTTGCCAAACCCTCGCATTTACTTCTCTTACAACCCCATCCTATAAATATATTAAACAACCACGGAGACATCAAGACATCCTTGTCTAAGGCCTACTTTTACTGGGAAATAATTTCCCTCTTTTCCTACTACTCAACTTGAGCCCACTATCTCGAAAACCCACGGCTTTGTAACCTACCTCCTACACATACATTTTGCAACATCTGCCACATTGCACCCCTTCCACCTGTCATACGCCTTTTCCAAATCCATAAATGCTACAAAGACATCTTTAGCCTTATCTAAATACTGTTCACTTATATGTTTCACTGTAAACACCTGGTCCACACACCCCCTACCTTTCCTAAAGCCTCCTTGTTCATCTGCTATTCTATTCTCCGTCTTACTCTTAATTCTTTCAATTATAACTCTACCATACACTTTACCAGGTATACTCAACAGACTTATCCCCCTATAATTTTTGCATATGTACATACATACATATATACTTATGTACATACATACTGGGCCTCTTCATAGACTTACGGAAAGCATTTGATACAGTTGATCACGATCTCTTGCACCTAAAACTTGAACATACAGGCTCAAAGGACACTCATTTGATTACCTAAAATCATATCTTAACAATAGATACGAGCATGTATACACAAATGGTGTTGCATCCACCACACAACCTGTTCTTGTTGGAGTTCCCAGGATAGTGTCCTTGGACCAATACTCTTTCTCATTTACATCAATGACCTCCCTAATGCTTCTACAGTACTTAAACCTGTTCTCTTTGCAGATGACACTACTTATATCTTTTCTCACCCAAACCAAACCATACTTAGAAACACTGTAAATGATGAGCTACTAGAAATATCCACTTGGATGACGACCAACAAACTAACTTTCAGTATCGACAAAACCTACGTCACACTGTTTGCAAACAGAGATGGAAATATTCAGCTTAACATATTGATAAATGGTTCACCCATTTCAAGACACACTGACGGAAAATTTCTAGGGCTCCACATTGATTACTGTCTTAAATTTCAGACCCACGTACAGCATGTTTCAAAGAAACATCTTCAAAACAGTAGGCATAGTTTCTAAGATACAGTACTGTGTACCCCAAACGGCACTACTTGCTCTTTACCACTCTCTCATCTACCCTTATCTCACCTATTGTTTTTATACATGGGGTTCAACAACAGCAAATCACCTTAAACATTTATTTATACAGCAGAAAACTGCTGTGAGATTGATTTCAAACTCGTGCAATACATCCCACCGCTATTTAAGAGCTTGAACCTGCTTAACATACAAAATATTCGCCCCTCTCAAGCTCCTTCTTGAGAACTACAATAGAACACACACTTACATAACACAAGACACAAAACACTCTTTGATATTCCTCGTGTCTATCTTCTACTATACAAAAATGCTATGCACATAAAGATCCCAAGATCTGGAATTATTGCCTGAACAAACAAAAAGGACCCTTCCTGCACACCAATTCAAAGGTTCTAATTAGAACTCACTTCATCTCCCCCAAAAATTTCCAACACAAACACTATATATTATCGCCACCAACAACTCAAAAATTTCTAAATATAAATATTTCAAAAAAAAATAAATGGGCTGAATCTCATATGTATAAAGTGCCCAAAAAATAATTTTGCAACTTGTTAATCAATTGTTAATTTTATTACTTGTTAATTCAATTACTGCTAAACCACTAACTGTCTTTGTTGAAATATAAAAAACGATGTTCAAATTTGAACCTAGTATTAAGTAGTTAAGCATAAGGTTTAGTCTGCCTGAAATGACTTTCTTTGTACTTAGCAAATCAAAATTGTAATTATATATTGTTAAATATGCAAAGAAATGAAATCCTTTTTCCTTTTAGAAACGTGGTACCTTTCTCTCTCTCTCTCTCTCTCTTCTCTCTCCTCTCTCTCTCTCTCTCTCCCCTCTCTCCTCCCCTCTCGCTCTCGCTCTCTCTCTCTCTCTCTCTCCTCCTCTCTCTCTCTCTCTCTCTCTCTCTCTTTCTCTCTCGTTATCTCTCTATCTATAAACTATATATCTATTAATCTATCTATCTGTATATATATATATATATATATATATATATATATATATATATATTTTAAAATATAAATACATATATATATATGGTTTAAAAAAAGACACGTAAGCAAACACTATAAACATATATATTAGAAAAAGTTTCGGTCCTGGACCTTGACAAAGTGATCAAGGTCCCAGGACCGAAACGTTTTTTTAATAAATATGTTATAGTGTTTGCTTACGTGTCTTTCTAAACCAACCCTTTTCGGTATTTATTACCAAGGTTTATACCATATATATATATATAATATTATATATATATATTAAAATATATATATATAAGTATATATATATATATATATATAATATATATATATATAAATATAATATATATATAAATATATATATATATATATATATTATATATATATAATATAAAAAATAATTTTATATATATAATATATATATATAAATATATATATATATATAATATATATATATGCAATAAGATCACAGTAAACAGGGGATCTCAGTTTGTAATTAACTTATCAGATGAAATATTAGATAAAAATACAAAAATACAACTGGGTGCTCTAGGTTTTGGCCTAAGTTTTTGCAACTTCAAAAAACTTAATAATGTTTAAATTACAAAAGCCTTTTTTTAACTTTGAAAAACTTCTGATTTTTATCCGC
>NC_069450.1:3514547-3518466 GCF_026875155.1 Cherax quadricarinatus | reverse complement strand
ATACGTACCGGAAAAGAACCCGAAGGATTATAAACCAACGCAGAGGGAAATAAAAAAAATAAAAAGTGACGAGTGGCATGAAAAGGCATCACAAGACATCATACGGAAACTAAGCTTACAGAGTTGATAACAGACGCGATTTTCCCGACTGCCTATCAGATTCTGAGGAAAGACGGAGGGAACAGAGGGGGAGGAGAAGTTATATTGCTCATCAGAAACCAGTGGAGTTTTGAGAAGGGAGAAATAAACAGAGGGTAAGGAGATGGCTATGGGGGTCCGATGGTTTGGATAGTAGTGGTGTATGACGCGCCAGCGATTAACAAGAGACGAAGACAAGGGTATAATGAAAGCAACAGAATAATGAAGGATACACTGACTGGGAAAACCTGGAGCCGCGTGGGGGATGAAACACGTGACCACAAATTACAGGGAAGCATAGGGAAAGTTCATACCCAGGAGCAATAGAAACAATGGAAAAACCAGAGTGAGCCCATGGCTTAGCCAGAGGTGTAGTTAAAACAAGTCAAGTCCGCTAGAGCATGCAGAAAATATGGAAGGCAAAGGATCCAGGAAAACTTAACCCGAAGATGTATATAGGTAAGGAGAGAGGCCCCAGCAGCAATGTGAGAATGAAGAGGTATCGAAAGCCAAATCTGACCCAAAGTTGTTATATAGCCACATCAGGAGGAAAACAGCAGTCAAGGACCAAATAATTAGGCTGAGGAAGGAAGGAGGGAAGCTCACAAGGAATGACCAGGAGCTCTGTAAAGAGCATACAAAATATATATTAAATATGTACCATTAAGAAAATCTAGAAGAACAGCAAATATGCAAAGAGAGCATAGAAGCATGTACAGAAGGAAAGGGATTAATGAATTACTTCAAAATGTGGATGTCACAACAAACAAGAAATGATCTTAGCTGAGAGATCACCGAGGTAGAACAATAAGTTAAGCTGTCGTACCAAACAGAGGGAACACGAAGGGAACAAAAAAGCCATCCAGGATATTGCAAGAAACCTCAAAAATTTCTATATATATATACGAAATCCAAGTTAAGAACTACCTGTAGAATGAGACTGTTAATCACAAGAGGTTCATACACAGATGATGAACACGAAATGACCGACATTGTAAAAGACTAACACAAGTCTATGTCTCGCTTCCCACTAAACAAAAGCAGGGTGAAGAATGCTGATTTTTTTTTCATTACATGGGAAGGTCATACGGACCAAATAACAGATACATTCACTAGTCCCATAGAATTCAAAAAAGAAATAGAAAGTATGCCCGCTCATTCATCACCTGAACCGGATTTGTGGAATTCTTTGTTTATAATAAAGTGCAAAGTGCCACCAAGATGAGCACTCAGAAAGAGAGTAATCTGAAACTGTTAAAAATTTTAGCCATGTTTTGAAGTTGCGTACCGGAATTCCTTCCAATAGGAATTCTGGTTCTTTTGAAATGATTTGAGGATTGCCAAATTTTTGTTAACAAATTATAGTCAGTGTCTTTTGGAGAAAGATCTTAGACCCAGGTGAAATACCACAAATCTTAACGACTGTAGTTATTGCTTATTTGCATGAGGAAAGTTAGTAAAGCACTAGCGAAAAATTACAACCCAGTAACTATTACTTCCCACATCAAAAAGTAAAGCTTTTGAAAAGGTGATGAGAATGCCAACTTTACCAATTTATGAAACAGCACAGTCTACGCTAACTCAATCAGCAAGGTTATTAGAGCACGGAGATCAAATGCATGTCCACAACTGCTGAACCACTGTGGACAGATTTTATGGAGGCCTAGGAAGAAAAACATAACGACAGATGTGTATACACGGATTTTTGCAAAGATGTTTTGACAAATGCTACCATTGGGTACGTGCATCTCAAATGAGGACTAAAGGCTATAACGGCAGGGTAACAGATATTTTTACCTTTGAAACGTAGAACATCAAAGAGCAGCAGGAAGCTTAATTAAAAATCTTCATTACCCTTTGCACTCTATTCTGTCCTTATTCTCATAGCACACATGGTAATAACACTAATCACAGTTTGCATTATCAGTGCCAACCCCTGGCTGCACACACACATACACACAGTGGAAGAGGCGGGGCCAAGAGCTGAGTCTCGACTTCCCCGCAACCACAATTAAGGTGAGTACAATTAATAGTTCACACACCAAGAGGTATGATAAAGTATAATAAAGCTCAGGGAGCCGGAAAGAGTAAATAGTAGCGGCCAGTGAAGAGGCAAGACCAGGAGCTGTAACTCGACCCATGCAACCACAACTAGGTGGGTACACACTCACACTCACATATGCGTGCACGCCGCACAAATGCGCATCATGTGGGTAGAAAGTGCATGGAAGCCGAGGAGACCGTTTGTACCATGGCAAATAAAAAGACTGGAAGACGATGAACCCATAGTTTACTCAAGTGTGGTGAGGCAAAAGCCGCGTGTGTATGGAAAAGTATAGAAGGTAAAAAAATAAAGGAAAACAAGGATTGAGACGAAGACCAGAAACGAATATGCATATATAAGAAGGGAGGCTCAACGGTAGTTTGAAAACGACAAAACATTGAAAGTCAAATCCGACTCAGAGATGTTGTATATTTACGTCAGAAGGAAAACCACAGTCAGGGACCAGGTAATCAGATTGAAGAAGGAAGGTTAGGAGCTCACAAAGAATGACCAGGAAGTCTGTGAAGAGCTCAGCATGAGATTTAGAGAGATATTTTTAGAGGAGACAGAAAGATTTCCAGCAAACTAATACGTAGAGTGCACCAGCAAATGCTGGACACACTACGCACAACCGGGAAGGAGAAGAAACTGCTATGTGGGTTAGATACCTCGAAGGTGGTTCCTGAGGGAGCAGAGGCACTGTGTGTGCCACTAACAACAATCTTCAACAAGTCTATCGAAACAGGGCAACTGCCAGAGGTGAAGAAGACAACAAATGCGTTCCCAGTTTTTAGGAAAGGCGACAGACATGCAGCATTAAACTACAGACCAGAATCACTGACATGTATAGTATGTAAACTTTGAAGATTGTCTGAAGAATGATGGGGCACCTAGAAAGGAGACTGGTAAAAAAACAAGAGGAGCATACAGGAATAACAGGAAAAGCACTGCAATCTATCAGGAAATACCAAATAGGAAGGAAACGATGAGTCATGGTATGTAACGAAGTGCCGAGTGTGGTTCCACAAGGATCAGTCCAGGGGCCGGTGCTGTTTCTTGTATATGTGAATGACCTGACGGAATGGACAGAGTCAGAGGTGTCCCTGTTTTCACAGTGTGAAACTAATGAAGAGAATAATAGGAGACGAGATTCAGGAAAGAGTATATTGTTCTTCACTCTGCATATATGGCCACACTCACTATATTGTTCTTCATCCTCTGGCCTGAGGTCAGAGGTTCGAACCCTCTTGGGGCTGCAATGTTTTTATTAATTATAATTTTGTAATACAGTTCTTAGTCAAAAACAATATTTGTAATTCATCACGTTAGTGATCTCTCACATTATCAAGGAATATGGATAAGTACTTTACCCTCTGGTTTTAATGCAATGTATTATTAAATTCTTCCTAAATTTTATTAATTATAAATAAATCTAATTTATATAAACCAAAGGAAATATTCATATTATTTTCAAAGCTGATTTTTATGAAACATGTTTCAATGTTTCATAAAAAGCAGTTTTGAAAATAATATGAATATTTCTATTGGTTTATATAAATTAGATAGATTTATAATTAATAAAATTTGGGAGGAATTTAATAATACATTATACAAATAATAAATCTTAATTCATGGGTAGAGTACTTGGGTTGGGTAAATATTTTGTTAGTGGGATGTTGTGAATGACCTGTCTAGTTGGGCCAGTGGGCCTGCTGCAGTGTTCCTCCTTTCTTATGA